>JAANSN010000183.1:4358-80917 GCA_036850665.1 Dicranocentrus wangi | reverse complement strand
TAATCCTCATTGACCTGATCTAATCCCTTTTTTCACAAAACACCGCGCGACTCTTCTCTTTAGCCAGGCGTATGAGAAAGGGTGTGGTTGCACTTCCCTGATGTACTACTATTTTTTTCTTGCTATTTCTCACATGCACATGTAGACTGTGCTAATCTGATAATAATGCTATGAAGCTGAACTTTTTTCCCTTCTAACTCTAACCTGTTCCCTGCCTTTGCACTTTACGTTATTTATCAAAATCTGGTCTGACAAATTATTTGACTTTTTTGAAATAAAAAATAAAGTCAACAGGAAAAGCTATTTTCTCGAGACAATGTATTTCCATTGAAAGGAGAGATTTTGAGAAAAATTCCACTTTTTCCAATCCCTCCTAATTTACAGCCCATAAACCCGATTTTTTTCTGTAGCCTTTGGAGTGCAATGACACGAAAATAAAAAAGAACACGGTTTTCGTAGGAAAAAAGCCGGAAATGGGGATGAATCCAATAAAGCCTTGCTTGTGACTAAAAAAGGGAAAAGCAATCTGTTATCGGTCCTCTTTATGTATTGGACTGGAGCAATTAATTTTTTTTTTGCTAAAACAACCATCTCAGCCAGCCTCGCCATTATTGCTAATTCGCATTCTCAGTCAGTTCATTCCCATCTTGCTCAGCTCAAGAAGACACACACACACATGGACTGAGTGAGTGAGTGAGACTGCTGCAATAAAACCATTTTTCAACTTCCTCCTTCTCTATTTTTTTATCATGCACGAACCCTGCAAAACTCTGTTTAGGGGAAAAAATCTAAAATCTACGCACGAATGATGACGATACGACGACGACGATGTGAATGGACGGAACAAAATTGTATTTAAAGGCTTACGGCGAAAAAAATGGGAATCGATTGAAAATCGAGAGAGACAAAAAAATCAAGTGTAGTGGAAAGAAAGAACTATACAGCTGAAAATTGTTTCGAATCCGCACATTTCCATTCTGACGATGATTATCCTGTGATCAGTTGCAAAATGCGCATTTCAATGATGCAATGCAGACGCGAACTCGTCACACTCATCTCGCGATTCTGTAGTAACGTTCCTCGAATAACGTTTATACATAGTCTTATTCCTTCGTTCCTTCATCGTTTTTTGTTGTTGGGCTGAATGGAATTCTGAACGAGTCCATTCTTTCCCAAAGTGCTCCTGGCAGCTCAGCATTTGAGTTGAAAATTCACGCTGGCTTTAAGATAATGATAGCCAATAGCCAAGAAAGACATGATGTGATATTCACAACAATTGTGAGCCTGAGACTGAATCCCTGAAATGAAATAATTGCACGTATTGCTGACTCGTGCAAAAAAAAATAGTAGGGGAATGTGGAAGGAACGACAAAAATCCAGTTGAATTGAATTGAGATTGAGACAAGGGCAATAATCCCCTGAAGTGCAGCAAGGGATGCAAGAGGAGGAGGCAGAGGCAGGTGCATGTCCGCGTATCCATCCTGACAGGAGTGAATGAAACCCTAATTAAAACCCTTTTTATTCATCAACCCAGAAGAGCTAGAGCTCAGGATATATATTTTTTCCTCTGAGAAAAAGCGCAAGTTGTCCACGTCGTCACGTGTGTCAAAGCAAGAGAAGAGGCACCCTTCCGGTTTCCCCGCATATCTTGTCTCGTTTGGCGATGATGATATTATCTCGACTTTTTATTATATCTTTTGTGGTTGCCACTTGCCACAGCGAATTGCTACTGTATTTAATTTCCCACGTTTTATGGGAAAGAGGTGTCAGGCCGGCTACAGAACATTGTGTTTTTCCTCCAGACGTGTACGTGTGGGCTGCCAGCCGCTTTTTTCCCTTCATCCGACACCAAACCCATTTAGGAAGAAGGGGAAATCAGCTACGCAAAAGTTGAACCATGGCTCATCTCTGAGAAGCAAAAGAAGAAGAAGAAAAAAAAAACGGATTTTCTTCTTGTTTTTGATTCCCGACTTCCGCGTCTATTTCGCGTTTGAACTCTCCAGAGCCAGAAGAGTTGGTTACTTGGTTGGCTAGAGATTTCTCAGATTAAAAGGCCAAGTGAAGTAGCAAATTAGGTTAGAGGAATCAAATTAGGAGATCCGTCTTGCACTTCATCCTTTCGGGCTTATTTTTCCGCTGCCAGCTATACATACCACCGAAAAAAACGTGGACGGGGTTAGCCACAGCCACGCCGCCGAATAAAAGCAGACTAGTATAATATGTAGCAACGTTGTGCTGGTGCTGGTGGCAGTGACTGGCAGAAAAAAATATATAAAAGAGAGACATGCTCCCTTTAAATATAAATAGGTAGGTAGTGGATATAATCTTGCATCTTCTTGGAAGGCAGCGGAAGGAGCCCTCCAGGGAACCTTTTGATTTTTCTCTGTGATGCTTGCTGCCTTACATATTATTATTTTTTTCGGGTAGCGGAGCAGCCCTTCATACGCAGAGAGAGCGAGAGGAAAAAAATGTGTGTGATGTGTGACGGTCGGATGAAAAAAGAGTCAAGATGCGTATCTCGTCATCCTCATCATCATCATCATCATCATTTCGGACACACATCACAAGTCACACCAGCACCGCAGCATGGCTCTATCTTTAATTCTGAACCACAGCTTCCTTCCCACTTTTGTTAATATGCTTTGAAGGTATATGTGATGTGATGTGTGCTGCTCAGGCAGCTCGAACACAAAAGAATCATCAAGCTGAAAATGAATGATAACGTAACAAAAAAAGAGTAGAACATGTGTATTGTGTTTTTTTTCTCTCTCTCTCTCTCTTGATGTATTTGTAGGTAACTAGTGTGTACGGCGAAAAAATGGAGGAGCGGATATATAACCGTTTGACGTATCTTTTCCATCGAGAAAAAAAAATTATGATTTACGTCTTGTCACTAGGATTGTGTGAGAATTAGTGTTTGCTAGTTATCTCTCTGGGTAAATCGGTAACGGAGGAAAAGACGCTGCTGGTGGAAATTATACTTTAGCTTTTGTGGCAAAGTGTGAGGCTCGGATTGGGTTTACATGTAATTTTTAACGGAGATAATTTTGGGTTATTTTCGGATTAGAAAAATGTGATGCTTCCTGGCTTAAATGGGGAGCCGGTCGTTATGTCCTGATGCTATTTAACGGCGGTGGCGGTATATTGTCATTCTATGTTCATCATATTGCAGCTTCGAGTAGTTGCAGAATAGTAAGGGTTGGTAATTGTAGTAACGGTGTTTACCTGGGAAAGAAAAAAAGAGAATTTTTATTAGAAATCGCCTCAAACACACCTTAAATTAGCAAATATCCCTTGCACCAATTCACCCAACATAACATACACACCGTTCAAGCACGTGGCTCAATATATATGCAACTGTTAAATAAAAGCCTATAGCTTCCCACAAAAAGGATGCATTTTTTTGGCAATTCTTCCCACTTTTCTGCTTGAATGGCCCATTCCCATATCTCATTTCTTGGTCTCATCTTCTCTCGAAAGTTGTTGCATTGCATTGCGCGCAGTAACCCACTGACTTGCCTCTAATATTTACCACTTTTACGACTCTCTCTCATTCTGTTTGCTTTTTCCTTCCAAATAAACGCATTTTTATATATATTTTGCTGAGAATAAAGTTGAAGTTGGGGTTACACCGCGTTGCAGGTATCCACCACACGTTATCATCATAAATTTCCAAATTTATGGCAACCCATCAGCATAATTTTTTGGAGGAAAAAAAGAAGCCACCTCTTAAAACTCATTTTTCCTCTTTATAAAATTCATGAATCAACTGTGTGTATTTACACTACACCCCAAAAAACGCAAGCCCTATATAAGCCCGTATCATATATGGTTTATAAAAGAGATTCACAAATTGCCAAAGTTCAATGCATCCTCGTTGATCGAATCCGATGGAATATGATACCCTGCAGATTACTTTTTTCTCTTCGTCTGCCAAGAACACCCAACTTGAACTTGGAGTGAAACAAAAATCAGCTTCAAATCCCAGTTTGTTTAATCTTATATATTCTGCGAAACAAGACAACACCTTGGAACAATGTAGCACAGCACAACACAACTTTTTTTTCACACTTTTTTTCGCTCTGTTCGATATTCGACTCAGAGAAAATCCCATTACACATCGATCCTCCAATGGAAAATTCATAAGGCTCGCTGGCGGAATACATATTGCGTCTAGAAAAAAAATTGCAGAGGATTCGAGAAACTCACAGATTTACAACCCTCAAGCTGAATTGATTCGTGATTGCTTTTTCGCTACCCCATATTGCACAGCTTCTCGCGCTTTATGAATAAATCCCAACCATCCTTAAACAAGCAATACCTTGTTGAGTTATTTGTTTTACAAGATAATCCTCCGGATTTTTATTTACATTTCGACTTACAACTTTCATATTTTCAAAAAAAATGAAGCGAATCATCACACCCGCCGCCATCATCCTCATCATCATCAAGTAAGTGCAACGACTAAAAAACTTTTTCATTTTCCAAGGCAGGAAGTGTGTGTCTGTGTGTTTTGTCTCCTCTTCTCACAGGAAAAAGGGTAGTGATGCAAAAGACAAAAGAGGAAAACTCATTTTCATTTCGAGTCCCTTGAACCCCCTAAAAAACTGCAGTGGAGTGCAGTGGTGGTGATGGTGCCGCGACTTGGACTTAATGAAAACAGATATATACCATGGCATGGCCGACACTAGAGCACACACTCCAATTTCAACAAAAAGGAAAACGTGCCAGCCTCCAAGGCATCTTATTTTCTTTTTCAAATTCTCTGATCAACGATAATTTCCCCTTCCACAGGCTTCCCGGGGTAAACAAGTGTTTCGGTGATAAAGCACACACACACACACAGAACCTAAATTATTAGAGATATGAGTTTTCGTTCCTTGCAACCATTCACATTCAAAGTGTGTCTTTATAATAGCAGTGTTTTACAAGGAAACACACTCTTTTTCTCAAGTGTTTTTATCACACTGTGTATATATGCCTTTTTGCATTTTATTATGCATCATTCCTCCTCCTCCTCCCCCAGAGAGAAATCGCCGCCACCAGGGTTTTTGCACACCACTAGCACCACCACCTCCTCAGTCGTAGTCATCATCATAGTTCCCCTCATTTTATTATAATAGTAGGCAAAAGGCCAAAAAACCGATAATTTAGTAGAACCATTTTCCTCTTGTAATCATCATTATTATTCGGAGTCGTCTTTTGTGTTAAAAATGTGTACATACGCAAAAGCCCACTATATTGCGATACCTTTTTGAATAGTAAATACTGGCATGCCAGACGCCCTGGATTTCACTTGTTTGTATCTTCTCTTCTCCCTCTTATCTGCTCCACTTAAAACCTTGTTTAGGAGCCACGAGGCAAAAAATGAAAAGATCAGCCTGAAATTGATTGATTTCCTTCCTACTAGCTCCCCAAGGGTAATAAATATTACACAAGGTTTGCTTGTACAGACCACACAGTGCCCGCCGCGCTCTGAGTCGTCTTTTGTGTTAAAAATGTGTACATACGCAAAAGCCCACTATATTGCGATACCTTTTTGAATAGTAAATACTGGCATGCCAGACGCCCTGGATTCCACTTGTTTGTATCTTATCTGCTCCACTTAAAACCTTGTTTAGGAGCCACAAGGCAAAAAATGAAAAGATCAGCCTGAAATTGATTGATTTCCTTCCTACTAGCTCCCCAAGGGTAATAAATATTACACAAGGTTTGCTTGTACAGACCACACAGTGCCCGCCGCGCTCTGTCATCATCAGTTGAAATGGGCCATTTTGCAGAAAAAAAACAAGAAAAAAAAAGTTTCGCTACGCGTCCTTCTTCGGTGGTGGTGCATAGCGGCGGCGGTAAGAGCCAAAAAATATTATTATTTCACGACTAACTATCATATTGTCTCCTGCCTGAGTTTCAAATGCCCTCAATAATCCTCTGCTCTGCCTGTTCCTCCTTTTCACTACTTCCGAAAAGGACAGCAGCGTTGGAGGACTCGAGAGAAGAAGTTGTGGGCCCGCCAGCTATAACATATATAATGGATGAGGCGAAGATGCCAACAAATCTACTAGCCACCACCCATGATTGGGACGACGAATTTCTTCTCAAATATGCATATCACTACCACCACCACCACCAGACCACTCTTTACACCACCGACTGTAAAACAATAAGTGTGCAAAATGGGTCTTCTTGTTCTTCTTCGCGGAGTGCAGTTTGTGTTGAAAACCCACCACGACGACAATTTACTGCGGCTTATCCTCCTTTTTCTCTTTAAGCGACCACCAATCAAACAACACCGGCTATATAGTAATTAATGGGCTGTAAATCATTAAGCATCATCAGCATACGAAACGGCAAAAAATTTCAAATTGTCTTCTCTCTCCTCTCTCGGAAAATATCTATATCACAGGAGGCTATAATATATATAACTCCTTGGTGGGGGATACGTTTTTTGGTGTGTGTGTATATAAGTAATTAATTATCATATTGTTAAAATCCTGTGGAGCTTGCAAACGCAGGCGAAGACGACGCAAGAGAGTCGAGTCGAAACTAGGAGGAAATATATACACAACACATATATAATATCTGGCCGTTTTTTTGGCTTTTCTACTTTTGCTGATTAGTCAAAAAATTCTTCATATTCCCGTCGGTTTCCCTTCTCCTCCAGCCTGCCAAACTGCGAGTCTGGCCAAAGCCAAAAGTCGTAAGTCGTAAAGCATATGGATGGTTGAATGAGATAATGCATAAATAAAAAGCGGTAATAATGTGCATATTTCACATTTTAAGATGGGATATGAGATGCAAAAAAAAGGTTTTTTACGCTTTCCTTTTACTGAGGTTTCTTAACTTTTGGGAGATACGGAGAGTACAAGTTTTTTTCTCTCTTCTGGGAGGACTGAAGCACACACAATGAAAAAGTTAAAGGGGAAATGAGTTGTTTTCTTATCAACTAACAAGTTGGGACCTTGTTATTAAATTCTATGCAAATTTTATTCCCAATCTTAACAATGTTGTTAGAGAGGGATAATAATAATGATGTGGACAGTTAAAATGTACATGTGGTTATTGTTTTTCAATTTTGACAAAAATGTAAAAGGTTTTTTACGCTTTCCTTTTACTGAGGTTTCTTAACTTTTGGGAGATACGGAGAGTACAAGTTTTTTTCTCGCTTCTGGGAGGACTGAAGCGCACACAATGAAAAAGTTAAAGGGGAAATGAGTTGCTTTCTTATCAACTAACAAGTTGGGACCTTGTTATTAAATTCTATGCAAATTTTATCCCCAATCTTAACAATGTTGTTAGAGAGGGATAATAATAATGATGTGGACAGTTAAAATGTACATGTGGTTATTGTTTTTCAATTTTGACAAAAATGTATGAGTTTAGGCTATCTTAAAGAATTTATAATTTCTCGTTTGCGTCAAGTGAATCCTAGGTGTTCCTGGTGGATTCATGAAAGGGTTGAAATCTAGTTAATCAATTACTTCAATCTACACTTTTACCACTTTCGCACCAGAATTACCCCAGCCAAAAAATCCAACTTTCTTTGGATTTTTGAATCCTCCTCGTCCTTCATCTTTTTACGGCATATATCGCCCTGTTTACATAAATTTCACGGTTACAATAACCATTGCTTGCTTGCCCAACTTCAAAAACGATTTTATTACCAATTCCTCTTTTAAAGTCTCTTCGTTTTTTTTTGTTGTAAACAAAGATGATGGGTATTTTTACAAAAAAGAAAGTAAACACATGTTAGCAATATATATGTTTTTAATGAACAATGAAAACGGAGGGCAGGCGTGTTTTTTAACCTTCTCGTTATCTCCTCTTGTTACCTGTTCTCTGTCGCCTTTTATTGCTCTCAGCCAATTCTCCAACTTATTATAAGGTTCAAGGGGGACAGTTTATTAAAAATTTAGTGGTTTTTCCCTCAGTGTGCATAACTCAAAAGGGGGAGATAAGTGCCGGATTGGCCACATTTATGCTAATTCTTCAGTTATTATTTTTTTAAAGGATCATTTCAAAGTGGTTTCTCCTATCTCAACTCTGATATCCCAGAAAACAACGAGGAAAAATCATGTCACTCCAAGATCATATAATTGTGTATCACAGAGTCTAAATGGAATTACGTGTGATATGATGGAGAAGTGGTGTGGCAAGGGCATAAACTTTTTTACGAGGAAAACCTACGCCGTTTTTATATCCTTTTTGCCGACCTTTTGCCAAAAAAGACGAGTATTTTTTCTCTCTCTCTCTGTCTCTAGAGGAAATAATCTGGTATGAAGCCTTTGTTTAAATGCAGACTTGACATTGCCAAAAAGGATTTTTGCAGAGGGAAGCAGGAGCAGGAGCAGCAGCGCAGCGTCGTGGTGGCTATGTATATGACGTTTTTGTTTTTGGAGACATTCTATCTCAACCGTGTAATACGACTCGGGTAATAAACTTTGTGTCCGACGAAGGCTCCAACCAAACCAAAACACAAAAGCCAAGGACCTTTTAAGAACTGATAAAGGATGAGAAAAGGACTGTTGAACGTTTTTAAAAAGGTCCTCACCAACTTTTATATACAGTGTAGTAGGACACTAGAGTAGTGGACTGGAGTGGATAGTCTCCAGTGAAAATTATATTAGAGAATTTTTCCGGCCACAACGCGAACGGAAGTTAGATACGTGTGTGTCAAGTGAGTAGGCTGCTGCTGGCTTTCTTGGAGTTGTATTCTTTCTCTGGCGAAACACCCTGCCAAAAAATACTCAACTAAAAAAAACTTATCAAATTGCGGGTGTGCGTGTAGATTTGTGGATTCAGTGAAAGGGAACCCAACCGAAAAACCGAAAACTTTTTGTCTTCTTGTTCCCTGTCATGTCATAGGATTACAAAGTAATCAAAAGAGGAGAAAAAAATCTATTCTAGGGGTTTCCATTGAGGAAGCCAAGATAAGAGCCCTCTTTTGCTAATAACATGTTGCAAAACCGAAGGAAGCGAGCGGCGGCTGATGACATGACAAAAAAAGGAAAAAAAGAAATGGGTTGCTTACTGGCGGAATTTTTTCCTATTGAAAAGAGAAAATCTAAAAAAAAAAGAGAGAAGAAGAAGAAGAAGTATGTATTTTGCAAGGTTTCTTTTCTTCTCCTGGGATTTAGCACTTTTTCTCCCCCGTCATTATGTAGAACAACTGATGAAAATAATATTATGACGGATACACATGTCTTTTTTTTCGCTTTTTCGTTGGACAACGGAAAGGAAATGAAATCAGCTAAATAGCATTGATTTTTTGGCGAGATCTGACCAAAAACAAAATGGCTTCGCTCGGTTGGCGATAAATTTCGTGAGTGGCTGACAGGGTGAAACTACTCAATCTTCATATTTTTTATTTCCATTTTTTTTCTTCAGCATAAAAGAAAAAATAAGCCGATAATTTAGGAAAACAAACAAAAAAAAGTTGCTTCTTTTTGGCTCGTGCCACGGTTGCCTAAACCATTACAGCTCCGAAAAATTTATTACAATTACCAAGATTCCAAAATGAACTAAATTTCTTTAAAAGGAGGCGTCCTAGCTCGTCCTCAAAAAAACAAATAGCAAAAGTCGGTTCCATTTTTTCCCCATTGTTCTCCTTTAGGCCGTTCCCGGCAGCTGTGTGGCTCTAGTGGAATTTGATTTACCAACGGTGACAAGAAATGCCAAGCATTTAAGGGAAGAAATGCCGAGTAAGGAATTTTCCCATTTTTCCTCGTCTTCTTCTTCTTCTTCTTTAAACAAGTAGCCACAAAAAAAACTTTTTAGCAGCAAATGTGTTTTAACTTTTATATTCGCAATAACAATAATTCTCCTCCGCCATTACGCCATTTTTTTCCCGAGCTGATGAAAATGTCAGAGGGAAAGGAATGCTGAGACAGTCGATATGTGTATTTAGTGAAGCCGGCAACGGTTGGAATGTTGAAAAGACAATAAAAAGTAATGAGGGATCCCATTATATATTACAAGCTCAACATTTTGCCAAAGTCTATACATGGTAGCTGTATAAAAGAAGGAGTAGTATAAGTAGGCATTAGCGAAAAAAAAAACTAAAAAAAATCATGATCATCTTTCTAGCTGTTTTTCCATCTATGACGGCTCACTCTCAGTTTTTTCCGTTGAATCTCATCATGCCGGAATGCATCGCTGTTGTTGACCACCTTATAGATTCTTTATTCTTTTTCGTTAAAACATTCGACGTGGTCAAGAAGAGACGGAGGAGGAAAGTAATATGATTATAAGAGGTGTGCATATATTCATTCTCATGTTGATACCTCATCGCATCATTGTTTTGATTAAAATGCTGAACTTTGGGTCAATTGTTCTTAAACTACAGCTCCATCCATAATCTTTTGCAAAAAGCCATATGTATATATATATATATACTACCTATTATATTTTTTCGATGCAAAAAGTGCACTGCCACTTCGAACCCGTCCTCTCTGTTAGAGAATGATGATGATGGGATAGCAGCCCGAGGCAAGACAAAAGATTTTTTTCTCTCTCTCCTTCTTCAGCCGGTTTCGCACAGCAGCAGGCTTCAATTTTATTTACAATGTTGCAAAATTCATAACAATGCTTGGCATTCTGAACTGTGTTACGTTATTGAAAGGCCAGTCAGGCTGCAAGTGTGTAAATAACATGGAAGGCCATGCTAACAACAATGCGAAAGGGATATAAAGTGGGTTTTTAGCTGAAAGCTCTTTTTGTCTTAGAAAGAAGAAGACGGAGAAGAAGAAGAAAAAAAATCCAATTTTGCCGTGATGAAGTGGAGGATGATGATGCATCAAAGTGAGGCAAATGGTGCGGGTATTCACTTTTAATCGCCGAGTTTTCTTCTCTTCGACCGCGTCTTCTTATTGCACACCATGGTGCTCCCATTCTTCTCATTCTTTAAACCTTTTGGCATTTTATTTTGAAGAGGGGAAGAAAAAGCAAGTTGCGAGTGGCCACGGTACGGTTGGTGGATGGTGGATGACACATACACTGATTTAATTCAAGTGACTAGACACATGGTCTTCAAGAGCAGAGAATCACTTTTTTGCAGATTTTTTTTTGTTACTTCTTATATTTTTTTTTTTTGCTAAGGACATGTATTGACTGGAAGTGGCTCACCAGGCCTTAAAGTGATTTATGCCTCTATTTTTACGTCTTCTTACCCTCGGAATCCCTTTTCCACGTTGAATCTCTCTCCAGGAATTTCTGGAAAAAGTTTGTACTTTTGAGTGATACCTGCTTTGCATAGGAAAGCGTTTGAGCATTACACACAAGTTTTCGGATAGTCTTCAGAAAATATAGAAAAAAAGTTCTGACAAATAGGCAACTTTTTGAGACAAGATCTCCTGTGGTATCATATCAAAAGGGGACTATTCATGGAATATATAAAAAAAAGTTTTTTTCGTCTTCGTCTTCTATTTTTCTTCCTATTCCTCTCAAGATGGACAAGATAGACAGCTGGTTTTTTTCCTCCTGCTGTTGAGAAGTGAACAGATGTTTCATCAATTGAATCAATTTTTCACGGAGGAGTTTCCAAAAAGTTTTTCGCTTTTTGCAGGGCAGCAACGAGAAAAAAACGACGCTGCTGGAGTAATAGCTTCAAAACTGTGCGGAGGCGATGACGATGGCGAAGGAACAAGACACGCAAGAAGAAAAAAAACTTTTGCGATGAGGATGATGATCATCATCAGGTCAATTTTTATACGCATGCATACCTCCAGAGAGAGAGCGAGAAAAAAAACTCGTCAGAAAAATGCGTATGGCGAGAGTATGGAGGCAGATAGAGGAGGAACAGTGTGTATCGTTAAATATTTAAGCTGAGATTTCTGCATGCTGCACCTCGCTTTGCGTGCGAGGTCTATCAGACTCAGACTCGAAATGGTTGGGAGGAAGATGGAGTGAAAAGTCAGAGTTCTCATTCACAGGTTCCCTACTGCTGCCAACCTAGAGCCAGAATATCATGGCTCTTTGGCAGGGTCTCTCACTGACTGAGGCTAACAAGAAAGAGCTTTTTCCACTGCTGCTGCGAGTCTCAACTAGACTGACCCGGTAGTCTCCTCAGGGGGTCACCCGTGATAGGTGTGAAAACACTCTTGTTTCATACAGAGTAGTAGTAGTAGTGTATATATAAAAAATGCATTTTTATACCGGATGAAATCCACCAGGGAATATCATTGCATCCTCCTCAGGATTTTTTTGGACGCAGTAGCTCAACAGCAAGAGGCACTCGCTGAGAAGATCCATGTTCCAGGAATCCCTGGATATTATTTGGATGTAGGAAACAGAGAGCAGGGATGTATCATGCTCCGAATGATTTACCTTTGTTTTCATTTTCACTCATTTTTCTTAACTAAAAAGCAATACATCATCCTCCTCTCCAGAAGATGGAAAACCAGAAGTCAGGAAAAAAAGGAAACCGAAACCACGAAAAAAAGTACGGTTTATGCTTGGCGTTGGATCCTATAAAAGCCTTGTATTTTTTCTTATATAAATATCATTTTATTTTCTAGGAAAGATCCATCTTGAGTGTGTGTTGTTTTCGGGAAACGAGGAGAAGACGAAAAAATATATATATATATTTATTATTCCCTCAAAAAATCCACCATCCATTTTCCCAACTCCTCCTCCCGTCATGTAATTATTTTGGTTCTTTATATGCACACCACTTGTTTATCCCATCAGGTTTAATCCCATTTTCAACACTTTTTCCTGCCTCTTCCCGGGACATTCCACCTGGCTTGGCTGCTACTCCATACTTCCATCGGGAATCCCCGTGGAGGATATTTAATCCTAAACACTTTTCCAACCAAATAACCGTTTTATTTCTCCATTATTTTTATACCGAAAATATTTTAACCATGTAATTTGTCAGCAGTGGGAGTCTATGCTCCTATCCGTGTTTTGTCTGGTTGGATGGATAGGAGAAAAAAACTCTCGAGAGTGAATTCGGTGCGCGGCTGTTAGCCTACTTGTGGAAGAACAAGTTTCACGATTATTGTTATTCCCTTCATTCTTCCGAATTTCTTTGAGCCTTGTCTCCAGCCAGAAAAAAGGGATGAAGAGAGAGAAAACAAAGTAAAAGTCCTCAAGGACTCCTTTAAAAATCCACTTTTGGTGACTTGAGACCCAAAAAGGATCTTTGTCAACACGGGAGAAGTGGATGTCTTTTGCTGGAGTCTGGAGAAAATCAGGAAGATATAGTCGGAAGGAAGAGTCTCCAGTCTGCGTCTCCACACTTTTCCAACTCCATCCAAATTTTTTGGCTTCCGCATGAAAGCCACCACCAACCACCACCACCACCACTGCTTCCCAAAGTGAATGACACAACGGGAATGAATGTATGCACTGCGTAATTTTATTTGACCTCTCTTGGCTGGGTTTGAGCTGCAGTACACCACAAAGAAAAAAAATCCATATTGTGTACACATGCACATCCAGTTCCCTTGAGAGGTTGAAAGAATTTCGCCTTCCCAACTAATCCGCTGACATTGACACTGACATGCTCAACACGCCTTCGAGACATCTCCGCAGACACAACACCAACTTTTTTTTTACTCATATGATGATATCATTCCTTCTTGGCCCTGAGAAGGATTGTGTGTGCACGCATCTTGATTTGATAGATGCATTATTACAGCAACCCGCGAGAGGTTCACAATCGAATTACGAAGCAGAAGCAGTGCACCACCACCATCCCAACAAGAAGAAAAAAAACTTTGATCAGATCAAGTGATCAACGGAATATATATCGCATCAACGTCTAACGGACTATTGTGTGGTTTTCTCATCTCTTCTTCTTCTTATATGTATCGAATCATTCGAATCCCAAGAAAATTGAAGCTGAATCATCGTCTGTCTCCTGCCACCACTTACTCGACAGGAAGACTGACAGAAGAAAAAGGAGGAAAATGAGGAGAAGGAAAAAAACCTATTTTATAGTCTCCTTTTGGATTCACCCCCGAAAATCTTTAATTTGACAGTTCAACTAGTTTTCCTCTCTGGAGAAACTAAAATTTGGAGATAAGGAGAATATACGTATCTGGATATTTTTCATACAAAATTTCTCTCTGGCTCTCTCTCTCTCTCTGGTGGATATTAAATGTCCCAAAACGGGATCCCTTGTTTCTATATGTCTCACCAGTTTTTATTCATATTTTTTTCAGGATTTCCAGTTCCACGATGCGATGATGGTATCACACCACCACCACCATAATACCGCAAAAGATATAATGAGTAAGGCTCCGGGACGAGTACGAGTAAGCAAGTAAGCTAATCTAATATCTTCTCGCCCTTTTTTCTACGCAACCTAACGCTCCAAGCAAAATTCCAATATATTCATCATCACACGCCCTCTCCTCCTCTTTTTTTCTCCTTAAAATAGCAATAATAATAAAAAAAACTAGGAAGAGCTTAGCTACTCCACGCAACTTTCCATTTACTTAATATTATATAGTATCCAGTATACCTAATCTCTTCGTCATATTTTTTCTCTCAAGACCTGCCCTCAAGATATTCCCATTTTCTCGCCTTTTTTCAACAAACCCATTCCTTTTTATCATTAAAACTCCAGAGCTTGATATGAGTATTGGAATAATATTATTAGTGGAGAAAAACACGGAAGAAGAGTCTTACTTTGGAGAACGGGGTCTTAAACAAATTGCATTTTTGTGTAAGTCTGGCTGGAAAAAAGGCAGAGGAGAGTAAAGTATAAGTCCAATGGTTCGTAATTTGGAGAAAATTGAGTTTTTTTCCTTCCACAATTGGATACAATATTAGCCTATACGTCATTTTAGGAGCATACGCATTACTTTGGTTTTTTACAAGGTTTTAAAGATCCACAGTCAGGTAAAATAAATGACTGGTCGTTTTTCGTAAAAATAGAAAACAACAAATAACGTTTTGCCGCATAAGCTATGAGAGAGAGAGGGAGAGAGCTCGGAGGAAAGTAAATAATATGACGGTAGGTATATATCTATACGCACTCTGTTCTCTTAAAAATGTATCCTTAGCCAGAAAACCAAACAATGTTCATTGTTAGCTGAAATGAGAAAGAAAATGGTTTACACTTTGTAAAAGGGTTGTGCACCGTGGCGTATAGGTATATACCATAAGAATTTTATTTTTTCTTGCCGAAGGCACTAATATTCCTGATACTTTTGCTCCTGGTTGGTTATTCCGATTCAAATTCTCTCTGTTTTTATCCACGTGTGATGGTGATGAGCATACAATATGGTATAGTTGCAGTTGGAGGATATATGTGGATATGGGTATAAGCTATAGACTTTTAACAAAGTTTTACAAACCATATGCCCAAAAACATCCAGAGAGTCCTTTCCTTATCCCATATCCATATTCATGCCTATCATCCTCACGACGCGAGTGATGACTGCTGTGAAGAACGGGAAGAAAAAGGGGGGCTCAAGGAGAGAGGAAGAAAAATGCTCAATTTTACTAAATCACGCTCAGCTCGTTAGCAGTCTTTTGAGAAGTGGACTTGAAGGTTTTCTTTTCGATGAGCTGTTTAGGGAATACGCGAAGAAGTGTAAGAGAGAAAAATATTGTACCTCATCACATCATCAGTCTCATCCACCTCAAGCTTCCTAAAAGAGTTAAGAGAGTTTTGAGGAAAAAAAGGAAATCTATTTCTTTTAGTAGATATTATTGAAGTAAGTGGATGCAACTGCATATTTTTACAGTCCACTTTAGGATATTGTTTTGTTACTAATAATATTTATTAGAAACAGGATGCTGGCGGGGCGAGGTAAGGGACACGAACAACTTGGGTAAAAACAAAGCTCTCACTTTTGGCATCATCATGTCATTGTCCTCGTTTAAAGAGGGAGGTGAGACAGAGCGAGAGAGAGAGAGAAATAGTTTTATTAACACCTGATATGGCCACACCTATCATAACGTATCACGCTGATATATTACACATCCCAAGCTAGGCAAGAATGCTACTGTGTTGCAGCACACGGAGGAGCGCAGCAGTGAGCGTCATCATCGGATCGTCGTCAGCCTGCTCTTGTTTTGGGAATATCGAAAAAGTGCATCAAATCTAAATATGCATTGTTTAAAGGTATGCACCAATATGAATGCATTGCTACTTGTTGTATTACTTATATTAAGCCGATATACACTTATCATACCTAATATATGAACTAACGTAGAGAATTCCGATTAAAATTATAGGACCGTTCGAGTCCACCACCAAAACTCATTACATCCTGCCGAGGAGCCAACGGCAATTTATCTTTTTAACAACACCAACACCATTTATCCCCAACCACACCGTCCACCGTCCCTTTTAAGTTTTCCCTCTCGATTTACATTTTTGTTTTGTTTTTTCGTTGATTTCTCCATAAAAAATCTAATCCGAGCTCCCTTCTTACAAGAAAACAAGGGCATGAACATGACATCATGTCTTAGCAAACTGACTTATGACGATGATATATGTTGTGTGTGTGTGTGCGTTGCGTAGTATACCTGCGTTCTTTCTGCTGCTCCAGATAGATTAACTTCCTTACTCAAAACACTTTTTTTTGTTTCTCTTTTAACTTGATGATGATGATCACTCGGCCCTATTTACTTTCAAATGGAAGAAAGAAAATGCTCCGCCCCAGGCAAGTTTGTTGGATGTGGATAAAAACCCTCTCTCATTTCATTTTCTCAAAGGAGCGATTTCGAAAAAATCTCTCTCTCTTGTCTTTCATTGTTGTTCACCGTGATGGAGTGGGCATATTGCTGGTTGCTCATGCTCATGCTCAGAATGAATGATGATGATCGATAACACCTCGAAAAATATTGTTGCGATCCTTAAACCTCAGTCAGAGCAGAGACTCCATACTTGACTGGACTTTTAAAGACCATTGTGGACGTGGACTGGCCATTGAAATTCAATATATATTTTCTCTGTTTTTACGACTCGACTACCGACAACGACGAGAGGAGATAGATCGAGTTAACGAGTCCCAGTGAGAAAACAAATGAGAGGGAGTAATTGACTCGGACAGTTTTGAATTTTAATAAGAAAAGGTGGTTCCCCGAGGTGGACGGATGTGCTCCATTTTTTTTTTCGAGGGGAATTCCCTTTGCATAATATTTACTCTTGAAGAGAACCCAATGCAATCTTCAGCTCGATATTTAGAGTTTTTGCTTTAATTCATTTGAAAATTGAATAATAGAGTTGAGAATGGGTTTTATGGCTTGTAAATCATTTTTTCTCTTCAAAAGTCATCAAGGGAGAAAATGGTTTGAAAAAAAAATATGAATAAGTTGAGTATATTGTTGGTTTTTTATATTATTTACAGGAGGACGGATAGGACGATGATGAGCTCAGGTGTCCATGAAATTATTCAAAGTCACGGACAAAAACCAGAAAGAGAAGTTGATGGGAAAGTGAGTGCAAAAAAAAATTAGTACAAGTGGACGGTACACGGAGAGGATGCTCTTGTTTTCTTGTTTTTTTTTATCTGAGGATTTTGTGGGATGCTCCGGTGAGCATTTAAGATTGTGAAATGGATACTAGTTGAGTTCTGAATGTATACTACTACGAGTCTCTGGTAGGTGTACTCTGCGAAACGTGTAATGTAATTAATTACACTAGGATCCACCTCAAAAGAAGTAATTACACGGTTAGTTAATTGAAAAATGGGGCATGTAAAGGGCAAGCTTAAAAATAAGGATAATAAAAGGCAAAGCAAATATTTTTGTTTGCAATTTGTGTTCGTGATGTTGATGATGATGATCGTAAAAAATAGTTGGTTGGCCGGGAATACAAAATGGTGATGCTAAGGTATTACAAATGTTGTCTTTTTTACGATATATACGAGTGATGATGTAAGCGGATAGTTTATTAGGTGTAGCCCACGACATTCCTTCCAAATTTCGACATCTTTAGTGCTCTTTCCTCCCACGGTGTGTATGTTCGGGGAAGTCCATTATAAATAGAAAGGTGAAGATGTAAATGATTTTTGAGGGGTTTACCTGTAAACAAACAAAACAAAACGTTAAATTTAGATATTGATCGCACACAGATTTGTAAATCGTATCTTTCGTAAAATTTTACTGAAGGTTTCGAATAAAATTTCTTAGCAGTGCACAAGTCAACCAACAAAAATGTGTTCAAGTGTTCCTCCACACGTCTTATACTTCACTTGTCCCTCGAACCAAATCATTATTGATCGCCTTGAATCATTATCATATCCGAAACTGGCATCAATTGTTGATAATAATAGTACGCAGGTGTATCCATTTGTAAAACAAAGGATTTGTTTCTCATCACCATCTCTTGATTTCAACCATTCTACCAACATCAAATAATATCATCATTGTTTCTCGACGCAAACATTTCGTTAAAGGATCCATTGAACAAGAAGGAAATATATATAATTTTTTTTCTTCCGTTGCGTTGATCATTATTCTCTCTTTTCCCCGCCACTCATCCCCTCCGGCAGCAAAAATTTCTCTACATATGCCCATGCCCATATAGCCACTACCATCACATCACCATCATCCGTCATTTAGTCCGAGATCTCGCAGCAAGTCTTCATCGGAAGAAGAAGACGAAAAAAAATTCTCGAATTTGAATTTGAATGATGATGATGAGTGGGGATGTTGACTGTGGAAGACTTGTAAAAGTAATGTAATGACGTGATGATGAACCTTCTTCTTCTTCTTCGTCTTCCTACAATCACTTCACATCTTCCAAAAATATACTCACTCGACTTCGTTTTACGCTTCAAGAACAAGACAAACTTTTCCCTTGAAAAGTACACAGCAATAAGTGTAGAAGAAGAAAAAAAACATAATCGTTGTGAAAAAATTCATATGTATACACCAACAAATATTTGTGGGGTCTTGTTCCCTTATGCAAATGACCACTTTGGATTTTATGCATGCATAATGCAACCTCAGCGCGGCGCTGTACGAACCTAGCCTCCTGCAAATCTGAATATTTACAAGATGGATGGATGGATGAGCGATGGACAGTTGAATTGAATATCATTTTCATTTCTCGATTCTCTACCATTGTGTAATTGTCTTGGTGTGTATGTACCGTTTTTTTTCTGAGAGGAATAATATACAGAGATAGGAGAAAAGCATCAAGCACCTGCACATCCACCACCACTGTCGCGAGTGCGGGATGAGTAGTGCAAGTGCGTCAACTATTAATAATATATACGATGACGGTGGGATATGGGATGCACTACTTGAGAATGCATACATAATTGGAAATGCATACACCATACATTTTCTTGAGGAGAGGATGTTATTATTATTACCTCTCTCACGTACTCGGTTCAATTCAGCACGATGGCCGTTCAACACAACACGGTGCATTGATAATGATACTATATACCTACTACTCGGGGAGAGGCTGCACACTGGCACTCTGGGCTTCTGTGAACACTATTATATATTATTAACATCCGGATGGATCAAGAAGAAGAAGCAGGAGTAAGGATAAATATTGTGCACACGCACTGACTATATACAAGTTTTAAAAATATATACCATACCTATATTATATTCCGTACATATACAGTTTACTCGAGACTTCTTTTTATTAGTATTCTACCCAAGAAATTTATTAGTTTTTCTCTTTAGCATCCTCATCCTCTGCTCCGGAGAGCGAGGAGGAAGGTACAATGCATAATAACTCATAAAGTGCAAGATGGTGCGTAACACTCTTCAGGAGAGAGAGAGAAAAAATGTGCGTGTGTGCCCATGCTAATTTGTAATGTACACTAGTCATCCTAAATGGTTAGCAGCGGAGTGAGCAAAAGCAGGCTTAAAATTCAAGGTTTAGCTCTGCTCCTCCGTCTTCATATTTTTCTTGAATGGAACACAAACAAAAAGTGGGATTTATGCTCAAGAAAATATAAAGAAAAAATATAAAAACTTTTCCCGGTTTTGGACTCGACTTTACTAGCAGCTTTTTTCAAGTGAAAATTATATGAAAAGTTTTGACTTTTTTATGAATAAATATCCTCTTTATGTGAGGAAACTGCCAAAAACATGGGCAAACAAGTGATATTATGGTGCTCCTTTTCCCCCTCTAAATTGTTTGGATTCTGGTGAAGAGAGATATTAGGATTCCCAGAGATGAGGTTTGATAGGTTCATGACGATGCAAATGAGTGATACCGTCAAGGCTAATTATGAATTCGAGTAAGGAGCCCAAAAAGCGTACGGCAAGAAGGAGCACATTTTCACGCGACTGCTTGCTTGCTAACCATGCACCAAATCCCCGTTTTTCAGATGCCCTCTCTACATGATAATCATATCAAAGCTAATAAATAATGAGGGAGAGAAAAAATTGTGATAGGAACTTAAGCACGTCTTCGAACTCTTCTTTTATGATAATGATGTTGATGATAATAATCCTTATGGCACATAAGGTTCATCTTCATCAGAAAAAGTCAAGAAAAAAGTGAGTGGTGAGGGTGAATGTGAAATGAGTAATGCTCCATCATACTACATATCATCCATGCACATCATCAACCCAGCAATTTTTTTCCTAATTTTTTAATGAAAAATGCATGAGGGACTTATCACGATTAAAAGAGATAGTTTTTTTTGGGGAAAAAAAGAGCTTCGCGTATCGTTTTGTAATACACCATGTAAATACATTTTAATTCATGACATGACTGGCATGCTGATGATTACTGTTTGATAATGATCAAGCGACGACCCTTGTCCCTTTTGAAAGGGTGGCTGGCTGGCTGGTGTCAAAAATGTAATATATTTTGAAAGGGGGAAAAATACCTTAGATTGTAGTAGCCAGTAAAAAGATTATATTGGTAAAAAAATCTATCTTTTAAATGTGGGATTTCGTGTGAAACAACAATAAATTAGAATTGACAAGTAATCGCAAGAGGAGATCAATAAAGAAAAAAAGAAAGATACACCTGTCTTCTCATTCGCGGAGGATACGATACGTGTATACCAAACGACGACGCGGTCAGTGTAAAAATATACAGATTTTTTTTTGCCTAATGACCTACTTATTATGCTTGTGCAGTTGTGGAGTCATAATTCTTGTTTGAAGTTTTTAAAGCTGAGCAGCGCAAACGCACGAGCATGTGAGCATTACGTTTGAAAAGGAATGTTGTGAAGTGAGCAATTAAGTTTGAATATTTTGATTGGGGGAGCAGTGCTGCTTTTGATTTTTTGGCTTTGCTTTTAGCTAACGAGGTGAAGAAAGGAGGCTGGCTTTGTCGCGTTTTTTGTGTGTGTGTGCAATATGCAATATTATTATTATGCACACGGGATCATTAAGGATAGATTTTAGCCTTCAAAGTCGGTGGGCAGTACAGGCATTTTTTTTCTCTTCTCCTTCTCCTCCTAAGTATTTGTATTGACTCCATTGACAGCTCAGTCATGAACAAGATATTTTTTGTTGACATCACGATTCCAAAACGTACACACGCAGACTTTTAGTTGTACACACACACATGGTGTAGGTTTTTTGTATGCAATCACGTTTCGAAACGAGGAAATAATGAGACAAGATAAATTTTTGATTGGATAATCATAATAATGTTTTTTATAGTAAAAAAAGTTGCAATCGATATCAGTTGTGATGATGATGATGATGATGGGATGGTGGGATCCTCTTTGAATTAAAATGGATATTTTGGCACATTTAAACGCATTTTGTGTCAGAATGTCACTGTGCCAAATAAAAACTGGGCGAAAATGAACATGTAAAATGTTGAGTGGTCCGCGTGCACACATCCATTCCATAATACATACGTATGAACTACCTAAATGAACTGCAGATGGAGGGAAACGAATCGCACGTTTAACGAGTCTCGTTGAAAGACTCGAGTTGAGTCAGTGTCGTTAAGAAAATCGATTGGACATTGATTTCAATGGGAGATAATGAATGGGAAGACAGAGACTCGTCGCAGAAGGGAAAAAAATGAATGGACTACTACAGGATACCTTTAAAATAGTCGTGTCGTACACGGAATAGAGTATCTTTAAGATGGGGTTTGATCGGGAAATGAATATTTGAAGAGGATTTGGCAATACTCAAAAAGCCAGACGAACGGACGGCGAGGCTCGGTTTTGCCCTGTATGCAAATACTACTCTTATAGCGTGCAAGTCTTCTCAACTCAACAGACACACATTTCCCTTGTCAAAATATTGCGTACATAATTGAGCTGAAATAAGTGTCATTTTTGTGAGTGGAGTGAATGTAAATATGGGAATGTAAGGTAAACGTTGAACGAATGAAGTGTGGCGTGCTAAAAATATTATATGCGCTCTTTCCGTTCAAGTACATTAATCAATATGGGCGAACAAGTGTTATGGAGTGCGAACAGATAAAAAATATGATGAGCTGTGTCTCTGGGTGAGTATACGAGTATATTAAAGAGGAAGAAGGGATGTAACGGGCTTCGCTAAGTGCAAATTTCTGTTTACCATTTTCCATATAAAGAGAGGGAGACAGTGTGTGCGAGACTAGGAGACTCGCCAAGTGAAGACGTTCAACGTTTTTAAGAACTAATAAGAAAAAAAACGGAACGGGTCGTGGGGATGGTGGTGGTGAAAGGATAATGGTGTTTTCATAGTGGATCCCATCGCATCGTCCTCCCATCAGCTCAGATAGAAAATGGGACCGATAAAAAAATACGATTTTTTGAAGGAAGGATACAGGATAGCTAGCCTTCCACCAGCTGGATCAACTTGAACAAGCATGGGCATATTATAAAAAATGAGGGAATTTGGAGGGGAAGTGAGGAGTGAGTGAGAAGAAACCGCAAGCTTGATCTCGTGATCTCATCTGATCGCATTATAATACTTATATGTTTTCCGTAATGGGATTCAACAAGTTAAACCAAGTTATGCATGCAAAACCCCCCAAAAAAAGTAATTTCAAGTCAGTGGGAAATCTCGGCCATGAAAAAGTAGTTGGTTGCAGTTGGTCCCACCACCACCATCACAGAACCATACCATGAATGAAGTTGAAGGATTTGCATATGGTTGCAGGGAGTGCAGAAATATGAATGAATTTTTGAAGTAGGTAATGCTCACCAAGTGAATGCGTAGGCTATATATGTTAAGTTACCATACTACATGCCGTCATTAAGGAACCTACTGTATAATTCTCTACGTTGGAGTTTTATACTTTTAGGTCGGCGTTTAAATGAGATTTCAAAATTCTAAAAAAAATGTACCCCTTTTTCAAGCACCCAATTACGACAATTTCAATCAGACACCCACTCTGATTCTCTAATATCCACCTTTTTATTCTTTAAAATGGCTCCAAAACCATTTCAACACAATCGCCTCATTTTTTCTACCTCCAGTTGCCGTTCCACCATTTTATCGTCAGTTCTCTGCACTTTACCAAAGTGAAAAAATCCTGATAATATAGTAGCAGCACACAGCGACCACTTTAAACATTTACGCCAAGCGGCCCACTGACTTTCATTTGAAATCGCGTTAAAATGACTGAAAATGTGTTTTTAAGCGAAACAACAAGAGTGTGTGATAACCCTCTCAACAACTCTTCCTCCTTCAGTAGATTAAAAAATGGAGAGAGAAAAAAAATTAAGTGTGTAGGTAGACTCTCATTTTCATAAAAACGGTTTTTCTCTTCTTCTTCTTCTTATCCGTCCAATTTCATTTTTTCCCATTTTCAACCCAATATCATCCTCCATTCCCTCCAAAGACTTCAACCATTATCCCAACCCATTTTCCACTTTATTGGCGCTGGGGCACAAGTCTTTTTCCGTGTTCCTCTCAACTTCACGTGCGATAACCCAGTGGAGAAGTGCTGCCATTGGATTCAACTTTATCTTATGTTGATTACATCCAAAATATGGAGAGGCTTTTTGTGTGGATCCAACATCCAAATTCCAAAACAACCTCCAATTTGAATCCTCATTCTCCTTTTCAGTTTCAGCTCCTCCATTCATGAATTACAAATGAGTCATGAGAGTTTAGCTCCAACAACACACTTTTACTTCTTGCATAACACACACACGTCTTTTTTCTTCCTTTGGAAAGAAACAGCTAATGTCCTTTTCTGGAGGGAGGAGAAGCTCCTCGCCGAAATGACTTTGATGAAAAGATGAAGGTAAATCCGCATGCTTGTTTTTCGCACTCAATTAGTCTAAGTGGACTTGTTGAAACTGAAAAATGCATGACTCCCTCCGCTTTTTTTCATTTTGCCTAAAATTATTTTGCAGATTCAAACCCGGAAAACAGCCCCGCAACGTCCATTATTTGCCCGACTAGCAACTACCAACAACACAAACAAATGCAGCTCAACTGTGAGTGAATGTGCGATGTCCATCTGGATAGTCTCTGGGAAAAAAGTGTAATTTAGAAAAGTGATACAATTTTCCAATCCTATCCACCTCGTCGCCTTCTGATGAGCCTCGCCCGCTCCGTCTTGATGAGTAGTACATGAACACACAGTTAAGTGCACTTAGCACTTACTGATTTCTCATTGGAGGCTCATTTTCCAGGAAAAAAATTGATAAATTTTAAAAACCCCACTTTTCATCAGTCAGTCGTCAGTTCATGGTCTACCATTTCAAGTTTACAAGTCGCCAGAGACATTTATGTATTGAAACTATTTCAAAGCTATATATTAGATTACAGAGTCCTGCTATCATCACACTTCCATTAGGAGCGTATATATCTCCTCAGATTTCCATGCCGTACCATTTGGTTTTCAAATTGTCTTCAGTCAGGTTTCGGATAATAATACCCTGGCGGTAAGCGGCCAGTTCCACCACCGATGCCATTTTTTGCATCAGGAAGAGTAGCAGTAAGCAAACAGCAATAATGAACATCTTTCCCCTCCCCCACATTTGTTTCCCCACTCGAACCGAAGAGGAGATCGAACCTTAACTCCGGAGCCAGCCCCATATGTGTAATCAATCACACTTTGTCTTTGATCATGCAAGCGAAAAAGGGGGGAAAGAGCAAGAAAAAAAAATCGTGTATAATCTATGCAAGATGCATGCATATACCCGTTTCAAGACTCGCCTTTCCCTGTCCTTTTATTTTTCCCTTTGTTCCGACTGGCTCTTCTTCTTGTTCTTCCTTTATGTTGGAGAAAATCACAATTCATACTCCCATCGAGAATCCGTTGTTTTCCTCCACATTGAGACATAGCTTGGATTGTATTATGCACGGAACTAGTGTGCTCTGCGCTCTGTCTTTCTGTTTACTATCACATCATTACTTCACACTATATCCGATAAAGAGGGTAACTCCAAAGAGAAAATAGTAAAATCGATATTCGTTCGCCGATCTTCCCTTCTTCCCTACATCATAAATATGTATTGTCTATTCCAGCCTGGGAGTAACCATCTTTATCCTTCGAATTCGAACAAGGCAGGGGAGAGAGAAATGTTGCAAAATTCCAGCCTATGCATACATATCCCGTAGGTATCATCTTCACTTCTCTCCTTGGAATGCACAAGGAAAAACAAGTGAGAAGAGGAAATAACGGGAAAAAACTACCGGCTTTTTTGTTTTCTTCTCACCCAAAATGTGCAAGTGGAAACGGTGATAATGCTGCTGCTGGAGAGCCAGCTGAAAAAGAAAATAATCTCGTGGAAGATACCACTTGACGACTTGGAATCCTCCAAGATTCGCCTCCCATTGAATATTGTATTGAATTTTTTTTTGTTCGGGGCCGAAGAGTCTGGTGCATCACACCTGCTTTTGATGGGACTGCCAATGATGAGAGAATGATGGCGGCTGGGAAATCCTCGATAATCTCGAGGACATCCATTTATATTTCTGCTCCTTCCCGGTTTCTACTATTCCACAACATATATAATTCCCGGGACATGGAGCGGGAATTCCTTTTGCTAACGATAAGTAAAGTGTAAGGTCTTTCGTTTTAAAATGTGTTTGCTAACTATCCCCCCATCCTATGCTTCACCTAGCACCAAAACCTCTCCAATTTTCGCCTTTTTCCCGAGCTGCCTCCTTTCCCATCCTTCGAGAAAAGGAGAGGAGGAGGAGGATTGTCTGCCTTTCAAATAAAAAACTCTTTACTGGATTTTTTTTCTTTTAAAAAAACGGGGAAAGCCAGTCTTGCGAGAAATTACGTATTCTTTTGCTACCTGTGTGCCAACACGAAGCAGTGCAAAGCACGAAGCGCCACTACTGCTACCACCCTACTAAAATAGATTTTTCCCCATATGGCCCTACAATTACATTTTCACGTAGTCAGTCAGTAGAGCAATGTACAATTCCATTTTCACAAAAAAAAGAAGAACAAGAGAGGGAAACAAAGAAGTTAGTGTTTTGTGTCTGGGTTTGCTTACCTCGGTGGAAAAAAGGGAGAAAAAAAGCCTTTTTAGCGGAAATGAAAGGAAGTTTTGAGAGCTGCCAATGTATTATACAATGCGAGCAAATGCAATGGAAAACATTGCCAGCTTTGTACACACACTCAGTTTGGAGGACTGGCTGAAACAGTGGAAAATTTGGAATTGAAAGATTTAAAAGGTCTTCGACATTACGACTGCTGGAAAGGGTATTTTTTTGCGCAGATATAGGAAGGTTGCAGAGCAGAGCACACTGGTTTTCTGCGACTCAAAATGGTAATCTTGCCCCAAGTTAGAAACTATATACTAGTTTTAGTCCTGGAGGTATCATCCCGATTACTTATTTAGTGCTCAAACATTGACCAAGTTCACCCCATGAAAATATCTTATGAGCCCGTAGAGGACGACATCAGTAGAAAATTAAGATGGGAAATGGGCCTTGACTTGACACATGGAGGAAATGAATGAACCCCGCATTTGGCCCTCTTGGACCAGTAAAGAGCAAGCTATCACGACGTTAATCCAACGCTCTTTTTATGTTTATGAAAAAGTGTGGAGCTCACGACGACCACGACGGTCATGAGTTAATCACGCTGTAAATATAACCATTCCGCAGATTTTCCTCTCTCTGGCACACGTACACTACGGCTCCCATATTATTATGCGAACACACACTGGATTAAAAAGCCTATTAAAAAGTTGACAACCCCCTTTACTCCCCTTCATCATCACCGTCGTCCCATGAAGTAATGATATTGTCATCAGCTAATAAAAAATGTTATGATTAATTCATTTGGGAAAGGTGTGACGCTGCCGCTTGTTGGCTCAGATTGGCATTCATTCATTTCGCATGCAAATACAATTTGCATATTTTCTCCCCCCGTCAAAAAAAGAAGAAAAAAAACCTTAGGGTAACAATATGACTATTATGACCATATTGCACGATACGGCGCGGACTGGGTCTGAGTGAGATGGCATGACACGATATGGTCAACTATATATCTCAGGATAATACAAGGCGTTACCTCCGCAATGACCAGCAGAAAATGGACTGTGCTAGTTGTCAACATGATATGACCGTCGTCGTGTATTTCAACACCCCGTGCCGAAAAAATAACAAAACCCAAAACTGCAAAGGACACACACGCTGTTGTAGAGAGTAGAGGCAGAGGCAGGCCAACTGCAGTGAAATTTACAGACTCGCGAACATAGCGTTTTTTTGTACCTTGTGTTTTTCTTTCGCTTTTGTATCACTTTTCTTTTGATCTACAATGATCATGATCACATGATGATGATGATGATGATGATGATGATGATGATGGCGATGGGGACGATGAGGACTGATAAAGATCAACAAACACGCATCACGCATTATTCATCCATTCTTAGCTCAAAATCCTTTATTCCCTTTTGATAAATATCTTTTACAGCAATGCAGCAAAAGGGGTTTGTAACATTGACCTGGTAAAAAAATATTCAGGGGAATGATTTTTATATTCAAAAAACCCCTATTGTAGTAGTATTGCAGGAGGAAAATACCATGTTATACCATTTTTGCAAAATAGAATGTAAACATTGGAACATCACACTCATTCAGTCAGACTGCACGTTGATCCTATTGCTGCAACCCAACCCGTCACACCTCCACCCTCACATTTGCCCAGGTTCCCACGACGTAAACATTGGAACATCACACTCATTCAGTCAGACTGCACGTTGATCCTATTGCTGCAAACCCAACCCGTCACACCTCCACCCTCACATTTGCCCAGGTTCCCACGACGAAAGGGCTCGTTCGTTCGCTGTTTCGAACAATGCGAAGCCTGTGGGATGTAGTGGTAACGAGCAATTTATACAACAGCAGCAGCTACTCGGCTACTTCTACTCTGCTCGCCAATTGTCTGGCAAGGTGAGCAAAAATCAGAAAGTATTTAACTACAGAGGAAAAAATATATGTATATATGATACATTCGCAAACTCCCGTTGTAATAATAATGGGTCTTGAGCTTTTCAAAGGGAAAAAAATGGTTGTGATATAAGTCTTCTTATCGGAGGAGTAATACCCAGTAGCTATATAACTGGTGGATTCACATAAAACCGTTTAAAATAGCTTGTCCTTTCGAAGAATAGAAAAAAAGGGTTTTCTGCCAGGAAATGAAACATAAGAAGAGTGTATCCCCGATGTACACACAAAGTTTTTATTTTATTTTATTAAGTGAACACGCCATTATAGAGTGTAAGGATGCAATATTTGCAGTGAGCGCAGAATGGTTATAAAAATGAAAAAATAATGGGGAATTGTGGTTAGAGCTGGTTTTTCGCGACTGCTCCACCCCAATTCAGAGACAGAGTTGTGGTGGTTGGGATTTATTAACCCGATTTCAACTATTTCAACTTATATACCTACAAAATGAACTCCGAAGGCCACCACCATCGTAGTAGTACTCGTACTCTATACTCGCCGCACAAAACCCAGTGGACTAATTCAATTTATATATATATTTCGCAAAAGGGTAGAATAATAGTGCGTGGTATATAAGTCTAATGTCTATAGTAGGTTACGGAGATGTGTGTGAAGTAATATGAAAAGGTAAGTTTTTTTGTGTAGCATGGTCGGGCTAGCCACGATCCACGAATATTTCTTGCGGTATGCGAAAACGCAACAGGGAATGAAGTCAGGGAGTCAGTGAATCGTGAACTTTGTTAAATGAATCCATCATCGTCATCGTCCTCCTCACTACGGACTACGGACTTTATATCCACATAGCCAAAGATCCGCATAATTGACACATATTTCTCTCCTCTGCGCTGCTACAGCTACACAGAGCTCCGCTGTGCCAAGAAGGATAAATTGGACAATGAATACTACTCTCAGACTCACTCCGCGTACACGCATTTAAAGGACATTCACTTCATGAGACTGAGGATGAGAAAGCCAAAATAATAAAAATGCGTATCGTATAGTATATCCGCGTGCCTGCCTGCTCATATGTGTCGTGACGTGTGGTCTTGTTCCTCCGCCAAGTCTGTTTGTAATGCATCTCCGGCGAGTCATTTGTAAAGCTGAGCTCCTCTTCTTCTTCGTCTTCCTCAATGCAATGCTCAACACAGATTCTACGCACTTTTTTGGTGAATGCAGACAAGGCGGGGGGAAAATGGGTTTAGCTTAGCTTCACGAGGAATAAAATCCGGTGATGTAGGAGGAACATTAGGTGTGCTACTGCGGAACTTTTTTTTGTAAAGCACTGACTGAGTGAGACAGTTGATATTATTATGCATGCCCATCTCAGAGGGAAAACCACACAATACAATAATGGTTTATGATCCACACACAGACTGTGTGTGCGCGCACCTAGCCCATACCTCCAAAAACAACAGTGAAATCCCTAATTCATGAATCATTCCGGGGCTAAAAAGGAGTTTTCCCATTTCCATAACCAAAAACTCACTGATTCTACACAAAAAGTTGCTTCTTCCTCCTCGGCTCTCTGGTTTTATGCATATGTGCCCTGTGACAAAACAGCACTAGTACTCTCTGTTTGTTTCCTCGTTATGCATTATTTACGTAACCTAAATGCACATTTTACTTGTGCTCTCACTCACGTCATATTTCCCTGCTTTGTCAGCAGCTGAGTGGTACAAATGATGGGATTCCTTTCGTAAATAACCTCCATGGACGGGCCTAAAACTCCATTTTTTGGTACTCCAAATCATCCTCCCCGAGAATTCAGAGAGTGACAAAGGCCTGTTTGGGAAAGAGCTGTGGGAACAAAACATTTTTAATCCTTTGCATTCCTTCCAAAAAATCATCCGATTTGAGGGCGGTCCTCGGTGATAAAGTAGAACCGCCACCGCTGACTGGAGAACAAAAGAAAGTGCTTGAAATATCAACAGGAAAAAAATTATTCTGGAATTTACCAGAGCCGTGTGTTACTACTCATTCACAGAAAATATAAGTCGCAGATCCTCTACACACCCACCCTTTCCCATATCCACTGTCCTTCTCATAACTCGGTGGATTTTGCGGATAAACATGATTGCACAGGATTTTTTTTGAAGTGGTCCGTGTGGCGAGAGGAATTCATTAAAAGAGAGAAAAAAATCAATATACAGTTCTCCTCTCCTCCATGTGTATAATTTCATTTTCGTGAGTCCCTTTCCGTGCTGCTCACAAACCCGAAAAAGAGATAATTTTTGCGAGATGAAACACTAGAAAATAATAATTCGGGATATCCCATCGTCATCCCAATCCCAAACCAGCGGACTACAGCTATACATAATAATATATGTATTTTTTTAAAGGTACAATCTGTTCCCTTTCCGAAGCTTCCACCCTCCCACATTGACAGTCGCGAGGAGTAGTGGATGATGATGAATGTATTTTTGAGGAACAAAATGAAAATGAAGTCCTCTCTTTCTAGTTGACTTGTCGCATTGGGACGATTTTCATCATCATCATCATGCTCATCATGAAACTCACTCAGTAAATCAACTTGAGCGTTTTTTCCCAGAGTGACGAATGATGATTATGAAGGCTTGTGTTTTTCCTCCACCTCCACTTCTCCTCCTTTTTCATTTCACTAATTAACATTCAGTAAGGATCTCCGCAGCCAAATGAAATAAAAAAATAAAAACCACAAGTAATAAATTCTCGACTAATCAGCCTCCGTTGTATTTGTATAACCGCAGAGATTTTTGAAAGAAAATTAAATTTAATTAGAAAAAAAGAGAAAGCTTTTTTGCTCAATTACAGATACATATGTTGCGTCACATGGGGTAGCTAGGTAGGCAGTACATACACCTGTGTATAATATAGCACAAAAAGTTTTGTTGTTTTTTTGTCTTTTTTGGTTGGTGATTTGATTCATTCAGTGGATAATCAGGGTGAATTGAATTGTCGTCGCTTCTGTTGATGTGGGCTGCATACTTGTTCGTCATTACGGCGGTGTGGAGTAATCATCAAATGCTAATTTAATTTCCCTTACAGCCAAACCATTATTTAATCTTATTCACAAAATCATATTTTTGTTCATTATCGATATGCATATGCATGTCTGAGAGGATTGTTGAAAACGGGGACTTTTATGCAATAATCGCCAAAGTTGAATATAGACGCAGAGGGATTTGAGGGGGAAAAATGTCCATCCTCATAGATATTTTGCAAAAGGGGACGGCGACCACTAAATCAAATTCGATTTTCATTTTCATCACGATAATAATAACCATCATGATTATTTAATAATTAGATTTTTCAAGAAAAATGAAAAACGAAAAACTCGTTTGCTCAGGCGAATGATGCAGGTTGTATCATTATAAGTCCTCATATTTTCATATAGTCCAACAAGCAATAACTCACAGTGGAGTGGAGTATTGGACGGGTAATAATAAAAGTTAGTGGATGCGGTCGTTGTCGGTGTCGGTGACCATAATTAAAATGAAACTTTTTATTGTTTGATTGAAAGATTTGGGAATGTGTGCCGGCAGCTTTGAAAAAGTGAAATTTGGTTGAATTGAAAAATATATGAAAAAATGCGTGAGCAATAAGTAGTGATTTTTTGTAGCCATAAGTATTATTATTTCTTGTCGGATGTGATGATTCTTGAATGATGAAAAGATATTTGAAATGAATTTACACATTATTCAAAAAAGTGGTGTATATAACAAAATATGCTGTATTCAAGCGTCGTATTACTTTTAAAAATAGGAAAGATAGGTTCATCTAGCGTCTGCAATTGATGATTAGTAAAAACGCATATGAACATAACAACGTTATATGATAAATGGGCCAATTAATAAGTTTAATTTTTCTCCAGAATCCTCCGCCCATGACATTGTCCTTTCAACAGGGTCCCCCACGAGCCCCAGACTATTGTCGTCCCGAACAGCCAATTTTTATTACAGTAATCAGTACCCGGAATGCAGAGTCATGACGTTGATGATGCCGGTGATAGCACTCTTCTCTGCTCCTGAAAAATGATTTATTTTCTCCGGGTGAACCGCCGGGCTGCCTTGTTTATAAAATTTGTTGTGACGGGTCGGCACGGCGAATGAAGGCAAGGCTTACTGAATCCAAAAGGAATCCCAAATTATTTCATTTCATGAGAAAACACTCTGTACACACTCGCCTTCTCCTCCACTGCCACTCTGCAGCTTTTTCCTTCATCCGGAAACAGATCACCACCACCACCGCGGTGGTGTACATGTACGTCTAGTGATAACGCACGATGCGTGGGCATACGTGCGTGCCTTAATTTTCCCGTCATTGTATCATCATCAGCGGAAAAACGACACGGAGAGAGAGAGAATCTACGTTCACAAACAAATAATCCATTCCAATTTCCCCAACTGGAATTCCCCAAAGCTCAAAGGTTTTAATCATAATCACAAAACTCTTTGTTGGAACAACAACCAGCAGTAGTTGCAGCCGAAACTCTTTTTGTCTTTGGACAAATCCGAGCGAAATAAGACAATTTTGAAATGGGTTCGGACGGATGGAGTGGAGCTATAGAGCCGCACAGCACACACGACAACTTGTACATCTCTATTTTGGAGGAGAACCATCCCAGCCCACCCCACCACCTCCGCCGCTCTTGCCAGGAATGGGAATAAATTAATTATTTTCGGTTTTAACTCAAACAACAATACAACTGGAATCCTGAAAGTGTGCGTCCTTTTGGGGGTAATTATGTGGGTATTTTGTTTGCGTGAGGATCTGCTTCCAGCCACCAATGTTTTTACCGGCCTGTAATAAATTCACTGTTAAGAGCCCCGTTATCCATCCTTCATTGAAAAGTGCAATGGAGTAAACTTGTCCGTCACAATTCGGTGGTAGTGCATCGCATTGCTCACAAAACATACCTATATCCTTTACAAGAAAGGACTAGAAAGAGCTGCCTAACCAGTAATTATAACTTTAAATGGGTTATAGCCCGCAAAACCGTGCGTCTCAACCAAAATGCAACAACTTTTCCGTAAAACTTGCCTTTTCCCTTTTATCCTCAGAGTAAACAAAACAAGATGAATGTATAGAAATTTATCTAGCTTGAAATCCCATCATAATCATGCGACTCGATACAAGGCATAAGGTTTCCCTTCCCTCCCTCCTGTCTGATATTCCCACTTTAAAAAGTTTCTCCTCTCTCTCTCTCATCTTAAGCTCCCACTCAGGGAAAAAGTGGGGTCTGGAGGAAAATAACCAAAACTTGGTAATAATTTTCTTGGCATTCCACCAGAGAGCAAATAGTCATCAAAATTAGAAATTATACAAAGTTTGATGATGATGATCACTCACACCAAAATGATTACCATGTTTTGATCTTGCCAGCGAAACAGATTACCATGCATAACTTTCGTGTAGGAGATGCTGGACAAAGTTGGCCATAAAATCTCCGGAACTGAACGTGAATTGCATATGTAGAAGAAAGTGAAACTCAATTTTCCACCCAGCAATTAATACTTTGTGGGTAGCAGAGACGACGACGAGCACATTTGGGAATTGGAATTGTGAAGATCATTACGGAAAATCTGAAAATCTCCATATGGTCGACTTCTTAATTTTCGGCTAATGAATCTTCAACTCAAAAACTTTAAGATGAAGAAATAAGTACAACACAACTGCTATTACGCAAAACGAAAATGGATTTGAGGAATATGGAGATTTTGTGGGGAGTTGGGCCACAAAACAGGAAATTTAAGTGAGACCACCCTACCAATAAGTAATATGGTATTTATGCAAATTCAATTCTTCCCTCATTTGCATACAGCCACAAAGGCACCCACAGCAACTTGGCTAAGTAACTAATTTTCCGCAAAGTTTACCCCTTCTTCGAAAACGAGCTGTCATTTGACTTGTCACTACTACTGAATTAGTTGCATGCATGGGCTGACATGACAAGAATAAATACTGCAACAGCATCATAAAACAAGTCAAAAAATATCCTTGAAATATGTGTGCACCCCCTAACCCGTTTTAATTTTACATTCCCGGGACACTCTTCTCTCTTTCTTTCTTTATGCATTTTTGTCGAGATTTTTGGATGCACCAAAAAATCCCTCCTCAAGTTTCCCTGCTCCGCTGGGAAACGCCGACTGTCATAGTGTCAACTCAATTAGTGTGATCAAACAAAATTTTCCATCTCATTAACACAGTCAACTTGCCATGATGACTTTTGATGAGCTCCTCTCCATCTCATCTCGCATCTCCTCGCACACACTTTACAACTCTTTATAGCCACCGCACCGCACCGTCCTAACTAAATGCACATATTTTATGCCTTTTGAATGTGAATTGAATTTACAATCTCGGCTAATTTGCGAGCCAAACCTTTTCTCATTCAATTCACATCTTCTAACAGGCAGGTTTTCTTTATGGCAGGATTTTTTTCTCTCGCTAAAACATAACATATAATAATACTATATCCAAGACACTCATTTTGGAAAAGTGACAACCACATTTGTTTCCCGGAACATGGGCCGCAGTCGTTTTTTAAGAGCCCGGCATATTGTTTCATGTACCCACAACGTCATCATCATATTACGGGATTTTTTTCTCTCCTCTCCCAAGGAAAGCAGAAAAATCTAGAGCTGGCTGGCTGGGTGTGTGTGTACATAAGAGGATTTCTCACATCTCAAGATTTCAGACTTGCCCGTTGATTTAAGCTGACGGGTCGAAGAAGTAAGAGCGAGCGAGTGAGTGAATTTTTGGTCCCAAGAAAAGCCACTCGTTTCTCGCTGTATTAAAAAGTATGCACACAGTTAACAAAGATAAAGTGACTCAAATATCCGAGAGAAGTTTTTTTTCCGGATTTTCATCTTGTACTGCTCTCTGGCTCTAAGATTTTGAAAAAAAATCTTTTATGATTTATAAAATTATTATTAATACTGACATCAAGTGGGTTGTCAAAAAGTTCACGAGAAAAACTCGTTCACATTTTTATATTTTCACGAGGACCAGCTGCTAGCTTGAGTTCCTCATTTTCGGCTGACTGTAGTCTATACCTCTCTGATGGTGAGCAGGAGGAGGAGGAGGATAAGGTGGATATTTCGAGTGGTTGGAATTCAAAAGTTGTCCTCCCTGCGTTTCTCTTTTAAGAAAAAAATTATTATTCTCAAGAAATCCTCCTCGTCTCCACTTGTGCCTTAAAATTTTCGACTTCGTGGTGAGCATACATAAAAGACGGGGGACTTTTTGAGTGAAAGATTAATTTGTGAATGATTTAAGTTTTTAAGAGAAAATAATAGAAAAAAATTGGAATCGGATTGGGGACACAGATGTAAAAGAGGGTGGCCACTCGTGCAAACTTTTTCTGTCAAAAAAATTTTTTTTGTAGCAAAAAAATATTATTACATATTCTTTCAATTTTTTTGTACCCACCCAATTACGTTTGCCCTGTTGGATTCAAATTAGGGGAAAGTGAATGAATAAGAAATTTTTCACTTTTTTCACTTCCCAAAAAATGTACTTCTTTCCGTCACCATAAACTAAATAGGGAGGAAGGAAGGAAGTGGAGCCCTGTTAACTACTACTGTTTCTACATCCACCCCGACCACAGCCTTTTTTTGGAGGAAACCTCAACGCAAACCCATTGTTAAAGAGAAAAGGGCCAAGCATGCATACAAAGTCGGGGAAGTCTTTGTTGGTCTGAAAACCACTTTCACTCTAGCATTCTCCATGCACTCATGCATAGCCATAAATTCGGGAACCATCCTCAGTTTGCTTACCAACCTCAAACTTAAAAACAAATGAGGTTTTTCCGCAATGCGAAAACAGAAGGAATATGTATAGTACGCGTCTCTTCTCCCTCCACCACCTCCAACTTGAGGGATGCCTTTGGAAATGGACAGCAATGCAATGCGTGCCTTTTTGCCAAAAAGAAGAAAAATCGCTTAGCATTCCAACCGAGATGGATGGATCCAAGAGAGAAAGAAAGAAACCAATTTTTTTTTCTAAAAAAAAAGGTAACCTTTACGCTTCTCCCAGGAAGTGAAAAAAAACACAAAAGAACAGAGCGATTTTTTCTCTCCACCGATCTCTCTTCTTCTTCGTTTTCTGTCTGCCAATCTGTTGGTACAAATGGCCAACATGTGGGTTCCTTTTTCGACTAAAAAATCCCAATTTCTAGACTATATTACATAATAATATCCTGAGTTATTATCAGTCTGGTGATCTTGAGCGTTATCCTCATTTGCTCATACTCCTCCGAGTGTGTCAGTGCCAAAGCCAACAATTTATTTTTGTGGATAAGAAACCAGCAAAGCAGACCACCTATAAAAACGGATTCTCAGATAAAAGATAAACGTTTTCTCTTCATCTTATTCTATTAAAAGCCAAAAAATGTGCGAATATATACTTATATATATAGTGCACTGCACGCATAAACCAACTCTTTTTTTCTTTTGTAGATGCTCATCCATTACTTGTTTTTGTGTTTATGCGTGTGCGTGTGTGTGTGTCTCTCTCATTTCACGAAGATGAACTGATGCAGAAAAAAGGAATGTTAAAGACAAGACAGGCTGTCTGCCTCGGAATCGTCTCAGCAGCATTACGCATTGTGCCAAAATGATGATAAAAAAATGTGTTACGCAGTTTCCTATCCTGTCTGACTTTAAAAAGCGAAAGGATTTGAGGATGAAGATGAAAGTCTGCGTTTAGCTTTTATTTTCAGGTTTGCTCACCTTCCTAATTGAATTCGAAGTGAGTGCTATTTTATACAATTTTTCTGCATAACTTAAAAATCTGAAATGTTAGTCACCAAAATGTTTTTGCTTTAGTTTCTGGCGCTTCTTTGGCGTTCTCGTTCAGTGTACATTTAGCCAAGGTAGTAAAAAGGGTCATTTATCACTTTGCACTGTGGCCTATCTGCATTTGTATATCCGATCCTCCTCAGGGCTTCGCCCTATACAAACATTTTTATTTTCCAGAACATGCAGCACCATGCCATCATCATTGGGAGTTTGGGAGTGCGTTTTGTGCGTACGCTCTGTATATACGTACACGCATTCCACCGGATTCCACACACGAAGTGAGAGAAATGCGTCCGTCGTAAAACAGCTCATCAAAGAAGAAAAACTCGGCTTTTCTTTCCAACATGCGAATCCAAACAGACATTTCCTCAATTTAATTTTTGTTTGTTTCTCTATACATCTCTCATGATGATGTAAAAGTGTAGACTAGTCTTTTTTGATTTTTGAGCAGAAGAGATCGAGCAACAGGCGAAAATATGTATACCGGGACCAACTTTTCCATTAGCATTTTTTCCCCATTAAACACAACACAAGCAACCGTCGGGGGGAGGGGGGACAAAAACCTCACATTTTATTTAGTTCGTGGCTAATGCCATTTTTATTTCACTTCCGTTATCTCCCCGTTCCAATGATGATGATGAGGGTAATCGGATCTTGCAAGAAGAATGCAAGTGTGTGTACTCCCAACTCCCAAACCTTTTGGCAGTGTGTTGATGTTTGGGAGTTTCGGCTTTAATAAAAATTTGTTGAAAAAAGCTTTAAAATGGTTTTGTGACATGCCTGTTGGTTGTCTACACGGGCAGGCTTTTAAGCTCCACGTTCTTTGCTAATGAATACTTGGAAATGTGTACTCAAATGGAGCATCAAAGTGTAATCATCATCTTTTATCTTCATCCCAAAAGAATTTTTTTCACAGAAAAAAAAAATCACTCTTTTGCTCACAAAATGGCAGGGAAGGAGCCTTTCTTGTTCGCTCCTCGGGTTGACAGATGGATGATTACCAGGAAGAAAATCTGAGTCTCATCATCACATCATATATTTCCCATCTACATATATAGAGCATGTTTCTCAACGATCTCGGAAAAAAATATGTGATCAGTTATCCCATCAGAATTTTTTCCCTCTTGTTTAGCTTATTAGCTCAACAAGGCAAGGTAAGTATATATGTAATATGCATTTCTTGAGGAAAGAAGATGGACGGAAGACAACGAGAATATATATTACTTAACACTCTTTTGGCAAAATGTTTTGTGAGTTGTTGAAAAAAAAGTTAGCCTCTCACTGCATGCATGCTACTCCAAGCCGTGTAAACGCATTGTCTAGTATTTACTTTTCGGCAAATTATCTCCTTTGATGATCCTTTTTGTTCGAAAAATATTATGTTATCCCACAGTCAACATCATCATCTCATGCAACTTTTGTTTACCAACACACAAAGTTTTTTTTCTCTCGAGCTAATATCATATTTTAGTTTGCTAATGAGACCCACTCATAAAACACACTCCACCTACTTAACATAATATTGCTATATTGCAAACTCTTTTGTTCCGCTCAGTTTTAATAGGAGAAGAGAGAAGAATATAATAACCAGGTTAGACTGGGCTTGCAAAAATGTTAACAGTACACATCATCAGTGTTTGCTCAAGAAGGAGGAAAGCCATAAAGTTATAAACGTATAATATAGTGACACCACATATGAATGAGAAAAGGAATATATATACCACCACCACCATGTAATGTAACTGCACATTGTCAACCGGGGTAGGAAGAAGTAGAAGAAGTGAGGCAGGTACATAATACGAGTATATACATACAGTCAACCTGTGCACGATTGACTGGTTTGTGTATAAATATTTTATTTGCCATTCCCTGTAATATACATTGAGAAAATATCCCTGTGATTTTTTTCTTTTCTAGGGCACCAGCAGCAGCACCAGCAGCATATAGTGAATGTGTGTGTGTGCCTTTTATATTATGTATGGGCTTTTTTGTAAAACAACGGTTTTTCATCCATCCTGTGTGTTAGAGGGAGAACCACCCAAAAAAATAAGATTTTCCTCTGTATCTCCATATTTTTACGATATGATATGATATGACTATGACGTTCCTCCTTGTTGTTGTGTTGTGTTCAGGGGGTTTATATACACGCATATTTTTGCTTGATTTTGCTCGCTGCTCAAGTAGAGGAGAAGAAGTGTGTGTATGATTATTTCATACTACCCATCTCGTGGAGTTACATACACATCACCTGCGAGCACAGGTAGGAAAAATATAGAATGGGAAAAAACTGGTTCTTCCAGTTTTGCTTTTTCTGGTCGAAAGGTTACCGTCCCTGATGCTACCTTAAGCTGAGATGAGAGCGACACTCCAAGAAGAATGTATAGGTTTGTAAAAAGACACATTTTATTATAATGAAAAACTTTGTGAGCTTCACACAACTTTTACGATGGCAGAGCGTAGCTTTTAAGAGTGTGGAGCTAAGCTATAGACGCGCTGCTACTACTACAGCTACAGCTACTACGACGGTCTCAAGTTAAAATCTGCCCTGAAGATATCAGTCAAAAAGCTGCTCCTACAGTAAATGCTCATCCTACTCCTGATGAGTACGAGTAGAGAAATAATAAAAAGTTTTTTAAGCCAGTGGAAGGTAAATGCGGGGCTTCTGTTTGCAAGAAATCCACTATCCGCGACTGACTTGGCATGGCTGGCCCGACGCGATAGGAAGGTACCCAAATGGACATGGCAATTTTTTTTGAAACGGCAAAAAGGCAAACATATCAGGTAATACTTTTAGGTAAATATAGTGCCGTATGTCTGGGAATCACACAAAAAGCCTTTTGCCTTATTCACACATATGGTCAACAAATCCAAGAAAGGGATAATCAGTCAAGTATTTACTCTCAAAGAGTTTTAAAAGTATAAGCTCTTCCGCCCCAAAAAAGTTGGTTTTAGAGTAAAATGCTATTAGCGCCGGGAGGTGCACTCCGTTTTAAGCGGAGAAAGATGACAATTAAAAAAAAGTAAGTATACATGTATATTTATTTTGCATGAGTCCCACAGGAAACTTTTTTGTTCGCCGTTGGTGATTCTCGGAGGAGTTGGAAGCTTGGAAGAAGAAGAAAAAAAAATATATACCTACGTTCCTTTTACCCAACTAACTTTTTTTCGCCATTTTCCCCTTCTGTTTACTTTATGTAACTTTGTCTCCGAGATAGCCATCGCTCATCTCAAGAGGGAAAAAAGTTAATGAAGATTATGACTTTTTCATGTTGCTTCGACTAATAACGTTCCCTACTTGGTTGGCCGCCATATCATCACCGCGATGAAATGAAATTGCCTACCAAAATTAAACATCAAGTTTTTCACGAATTTTCACAAAGCCGCCGAAACAACTGGCGCAGCAGACGAGTTCAGTGGTATGTATATGCCGGTTTTTCGAAATTGCAGACCCAATTGACGACGACATATGGATAAAAAGGACTGTGATACTGAATAACTGAATGAATGACTTTTTCCGCTCACTAATTAAATATATCTATGATGCATGACGCTTGCTTATGCAATAGTTGTGGTCACAATTGCCGTTGCCTCGCGAAATATGCCGATAAAATTATAAACGACGACGCTGGGAGAGGAGCAGAGTGAAGTCTCCCAAAATGTAGCCCAAAAAGTTTTTCACATTTTTTCCCCTTTCTTTGCAGCATTCCTGATAAGCACGGAAAAGAGGACGGGATAAACATGGCCACCAAATAATTGCTCTCCTCTCCCACTTTTTTAATACTGCAAAACTGTTTTTTCACCACGGTCATAAATACAACACCAGAGAGAAAAAAAATCAATAAAGGGTGTACTTATCCCGAATTCTAGGCCGACTCTCTGGCACCTACAACGTCTCGAAATCAAAATGAATGAGGGAAATGTTCAAAAAGTTGCATGCAATCATGATGATCGACTTGTTGTGTATACGGCATATGGGTCTCAACTCAATTCTCACAACAGGCAAGGAAAAGGTTAGCTTCTCGGTGAGCCAAGTTGAAGGCGAAAAAAGAATTCGGCTAAATTAGCAATTAGCTGCTGTGATATTAAAGGTTTTTTTCTTTTCAGGTTTCGTGTTGGACTGTAAGTCATGAAAACAATGTGTTACATCTACACGTTAATTGTGTATCAAGTTGAGTAATAGATTCTCCTGAAATTTTCAAGGGAACATGAAATCAAGACGAGGGAAAAGGGAAAAAAATGGTCTCGTCTCGTCTCAAGTCGAAGAGTCGAAACAAGAACATAATTTTCAATCCTTATATAAATACCTTAAACGTCATCATTCAATCATTCGCTCTACCTGTTCTGCACAACTAGAGCCCGTATCCTATGGGATTTTGATGAGAATGAAAAACAAACAGACACAAAAAAAAATATTGGCAAGTATGAAAAAAAAATTAAGCTATTACAATGGCCCACGAACATTAAATTTTATTTAATAGGCGATAACAATCCCAGTTTTTCGTTTGCCAAAGCTGGAGATTATATAAAAAAAATAGCCAAACTTGTCGTTTGGCCTTGCCTTGTTAAAAATTGCCCATGACCATATCGTATCATCATTTTTAAAACGACCAAAACATCACACATAAATACACTTGTTTGGTTGGCATTTACTGCCACGCTCAAGCCTATAAAAATCTTTTTATAAATATAAGGAAACCAAAGAAAAAACGCGTCCTCATGTTTGTCTGTGGGATTTTAGGTAGTTGGTATCCAATTGGAAATGTAGTATGTTTTTCCCTTCCGTTCGTCTTTTTGGAAGGGAAAATAAGAAATCGAATTGAAAAGGCCGAAACCATTAGCTACTCTTCTTCTTTTGAACAAGTGGGAAAAGAGATGCTGGCTGGACTTGTTTGTTGCTCAGCTCACGTCCAGTCTATACCCATACCCTCTATAACTCCGTTCCGAGTAACTAATGCTTTTTAATATTATGGGATCGTCACACATGTACCGGTTAAGTGGACATAAATCTGTGAAAACTTTGACTTGGCAGTCCTTTTGGAAAAAGGAGGAAAAAGTCGCAGCAAACTTGTTTTCCACTTTTTTCCCATTTTTTCTTTGCTGTGCTGTTGTTGAAGAAGAAGCTCCTCGAGGCCTAACGATGAAGAAAAAGTTGCATAACACGGGAGAATGGATGGATATATACGTACGCACGTATATATATCCTGAGAAAAGTAGCAGCAGAAGCAGCACCTTAAACACCACAAAAGTCCATTTTGTCCAGCCGTCATCATGAATCCAAACACTTGACAGGAGAAACCAACTTCCAAAAAAAAGTAATTGTATCCGTAGTAAAAAATTATTTATAGGATAGGTTTCCCAAGCCTTCTCACTTGTCCAGTATATTAATCGCCTCCAGAGAGAGAGACTGGGTGCCATAGCCAGTTTGTCACTCTGACCATTTTGTCTCTTGACTCCTGTGTGCATAAATATATTTGTTGCTTGGTCAGAAACAAATCAAGTTGGATTTATTTGAAGAGTTATCCATTCCATTCCATAGGAGGAAAATATTAATGGGAAAATCGCTTCCCGGCCCAATTCCAATTAATCAAACCTCTCCCCCCGTCATCAGTGTTTAGAAAAACAAATGAGCTCTGTTGTTTTATTTTTTTATTTGCTGTGTATAACGCAGGGATTTAAAAAGAGCTTAACTCCTGATAAACAATTTGAGCAACAGTGGTTTGAATTATTAACTGGAAAAATGCATTGGCATTGGCTGCGGGTGTACGTACGGACGGACCCGTATCAAATTTCATTTATTTTTCCTCTTCCAAGGAAAGCTCCAAAAGCTAGAAAGAAACTGGAGAAGAGGATGTATATGTGTTCCAGAATTAGAAATTTATCCGCTATCACGTTTGTTTGTACGCAATCCATTCCCACTCGAGCATTCTCCTCACGCCGGATTTCTCTCTCTCTCTCTCTCTCTCTCTCTTGCTTGACCACAAATTTTTTATGAGCGATCAACCTCGTAATTGAATTTCAAGTTTATATTTACCGTGTGTGCAGCAGCTAGCAGCTTCTTCTCCTCGAGAGAAACTTTTTCTTTTCGATTAATTTTTTAAATAATGTGTATGCTCTCTGCTGACCTTTCCCCATAAACTAAAAGCTGTGAAGTATATGCTATCTCCCATTTTCCACTCGATCCATAAACCATCTGGTCTGGAGCTAAAGCTTGGAGTTGGACACGCATCAAATCAAGCAGCTCATGTTCCGTTTCGAGGTTATAACTCAGGATTAATTGGCCCAGCTGGAAATCAAACTAGAACCAATATCTTGAGGGAAGACGGGCAGCAAAATGACAAGGCATGGAGGAACATGCTACGCACCCGATAAGATATATCATATCACATATCCTCCTCCTCCTCCTCCCTTCCTCTGTGTACTCTACCTGTCATAATGTACACAAAAAGTGAGACTTGTGCACCCTGCCTGCCTGCTCACCCACAGAAATATATTGCTTGCTTGCTTGCTGGTGTTGTTGATCCGATCTTTGCAAGCTTCTTCCTGCTTGACCCCCTGCCGGGTGCCCCCTGTCAGATCCAAAAATACTATACACACTTTTCCATTTGCCTTGATTCAACGGGTTTCCCCCTCTGCCATCATTTCCCCCTGTATTTACTTTTTACTTAAAAAAATGAGATTCTTTCCTCTTGTTTCCTCTTTCACGCTCACCCCCAAAAAATACAGATATACTTATATATACCCCATTTGAACCCTTTTCTTTTTTTGGGTGAATGGTCTCCTAAAAAAACGGGGAAAAGCAAACCTTTTAAAATTCCATAAATGTTATGGCATTCTGCACAAGAGCGGGTGGTAGAGCTCCACTACTACTCCCTCCCTCCATTTTGATCGTTTTATGGATCCTCCTCAGAAGGAAAATGGAAAAGAAGAAAAACTTTCCCTGTTTGGTTTGGCCTGCTGCGTAGTATAGCCAAGCTGGCTGAGCAGAGCACCCCTTTTTTCTCCAAAGTGTACAGTGTACACACATCAAAGCCAAAGAACCATGAATATCCCATTGAGTTTTAGCATTTTTTTTTCTTCTCCAAGCTCTACTATATACTGCTGCACTCCAATGTTTGGGGACCAAAGGACGAAAAAAAAAACTTTTCCATTAGCAAAATATATATTTTATTTTGCCCACTGATAATAAAGCAGAGTGCAGTGGCTGCTTGGTGAATAAATCAGTCATCCACTTAGCCATCCGTTTTTTTCTAATATTTTAATATTATTACACAGAGAGGGAATGATCCTGGCTGACGATTTTTGCTATTAAGGAATTTTCCTATTTATTTCCGACAACGACGACATCTTCATATATTCCTCATGCATGGCTGACTTGCACTTTTCTTCCCAAAAGAAGAGGAAAAAAAAGCTTTTTTTCTGCTTTCCAGAGTTTGAATGATAATGCAATAATACACTTCTCCCAGTTCATTACCGCTCCAATCCAAGAAATATATTGAGTTTGGCCACAGCCCACTCGCGATAACAATAACAGTTACAGTTGAAGAGACTGACTACATTTGAGCGGGGAGAACCGTCGTCGCTCTCCTTTTTCGTCGATTCCAAAGCTCTGTGTTAGTTTTTCAAGCCCCTATCACTTCCAGGAACGACCACCACTTGTAAATCGTAATAATAATGGGAAAATTTTGTACACTGTGGATTAAAATGGATTACCTTTGTGGGGTTTTCTATATACGCGGCGTGGTGGTGGTGGTATGGCGGAGGAGAGAGGCTCCCACACCAGCAACCCAACCTCCAGACTCCTCTCTCTGTTTTGGAGAAAGTTTTTGTTATGCCGTTTTGTTGAAAAGGCCAAAAAAGCAAAAGCAAAACGGGAACGGCAGACATATCGCAACGGCCTGTGTACCGAACGCTCTACTTTACTCTGTTTTTGTGCGTTGTTGCAGTTGAGTCCTCGTGAATGATTTAAGTGGGAGCATCTTCCTTGGTTCAAATTTTCAAAGACGGTGTGGTGGTGTATACATAGGCAGCATATAAGAGCAGAGCAGAACAGAGTAGAGCCCAGTTCAAAAATTTTCCACTTTGTCCTCCAAGATCACATTACACATTTTGGTCTGTGAAAGTCGGAGAAAAGTTACGGGTGAGCGGGGAAGAAAAGAAGATGGTCTGGGATGAGTACAATAGAGAGAAGCTTTTCGGGTTTCAACCCGAAAATAAAAGGCTTTTAAGTTCACATTACATTACAAAAAATATTTTTGTGGGAAAGCCCTCCTCCTCCACTGCCTCTGTCTGCCTCGGAACCTCTCTCTGTGTCTTTTGGTTTTAGTTAATGCTCCCTTTTTCTTCGGTGACGATGCTGAAAGTGATGTGATGTGATGGCATTGCATCAAAACCGCCAGCTCTAAAATCCATGTGGTTTTTGATGTACATACACATGCCTATATGAATATATATCCGATCCCCTATTGTAATAGGGTAGTAAAAACCCTTGTTTTCGTTGACAAAAGCACTCATATTTTGCATGCTATTACCAGTTTATATATATTATGGCGAAAAAGGGGTAAAATCTAACGGAGAAGCGACGTTGAAGCCTTTTGGTTTTCCTTTTTTTCCTTCTTGCTTTTGCTTTATAGTCCCAAATCCGTTGTTGGGGATGCTCCTTTTGCATTCAATCCATTCAACAGCATTTACATTCCCCGAAAATATATGGTACAGTTGTGATGTAATAAATCACAAGAGTTTAATAAAATATTACACGCCTTGCATTAGTTACGGACCACGGACTTTTCCCTTTTATCTTTCTATTTTCTTATTTCTCAAGCCAAAAGAAGAAGGAATAAAGGAAAAAGGAGAAGAGCCATGAGGAGGATGACGATGATGATGAGCCATGTATTCCTTTTCCCTTATTGCGTCAAAGCCAACAGAGAGGATTTTATGACGATGTGTTGTTCAGTTCATATATGAACTATGGGCCGACGAGTGAAAATATTTCCTCATTTTCACTTTCCAGCTAAGTATATGCCAGGCTCATATACTGTCGTTGTCGGCTTTTTGAAAATTGAAACTGATATTAGACACCAACGCACCACACCACTGGGGCGTATTAAAAAGGGAAATTATATCTGGGATATACAGCAAATGCGATGCGATGCGATCCGGAGGAGATGATGGATAATACGAAATCCTTGTCATTTCTCGTTCCAAATACTCCCAAGTAATAATGTATTCTTTCGGGTGACAACAAATATAATACACAAGTTTTCGACACCCTGCATACCGACCGGTGAGCGGCGTGTGTGGGACGAGTTGGCGTTGGTTGTGTGTTGTCACAGAGGAAAATTCTCTTCCGCTTTGTCATCATCATCCTTTTTACCTTTCATCACACTTTTGGGGCTCCGGCCGACTCGCTGGGAAAACGGAGAGGATGAAATATTGATGGAAATTTATTTTATTTATGGGCTCCTCCTCCGACGACAATGACATGGAAATCCTAAACCGTATTACATATGCTCATCCTCGTACCGCATCAACCCACACATGGCGAAAAACCTCTAATCCATGATCACAAAAATCTTTGGGGGATATCAATGATATCAGAGAGTTGTTGTGTGTTGTTGTTTCAATAATTTTATGACAACAAAACCACCCCCTCTCGTCCTCTTCTCTTGATCACCGGGATGTCATCGCCCTTGAAAGCTTCTCTCTTTCAATTATTCCAATATGCAGCCAATTTTTTTCCCCGTGAAACATAAATAACAACAATTGAGAGTGCATTTCAGAGAGAGAAAAATATAATTAAAACAAAGGAGGCTCTTCTCGGGGTTCCACATTGTGTGCTGTAATAAATAGCGGTAATAATAATAACCGTTGGAAATAGTTGAACGCAACAACGGTTTGTTTTCCCCTCCACGCACATTTTTTTCCCTTTTGGATTTCCATAAAATGCCTAAAACGCTCCGGTAATATTATCATTAGAGTGTGGCGAGATACGAGTGGACTATGCCCATGGAGAAAATAGGCATCTGTTTGATTTACAGGATTGCCTCTTTATTCATGCCTCGAATAATAAAAATGGTAGGGACTTTCCATCCATTGGGTATAGCAAGCAGCAGCAGCAGCATCAACTCATGCATGGCACTTGCCAGAAACAACTTTTTTTTTCTTTCTGGGGCTAATTTGTGATTGTAACTAACCAAAATCGGACTCATCGTCCAGATTTTAAGTGGACTCGTAAATCACGCGAGAGCACCAGGGAATGTGTAATTTAATGAAGGATCCGCATCCTACAGCGGTATACACACGCAAGCAGGCAGTTGGCTATATTGAATGGAAATTTTTTGGTGCTAGTGGTAATTTGGGGATGATGTCAAGAAGACTGTGCCAACAACACAAAGTTTTGGGATGATGATTACATCGACTTTTGCTTTGGGATGCTATGCTAGCAGCATTGCATTAGTAGCATTTTAGGGAAAACATAACAAAGGCCGTCGAGGGGGGAAGGAAGTAATAGAAAACAATTTTTTGAAACTTTAAGTGGGATTTTTGACATGATAAAAAGTCTGAAGTCAGTGACTTTGGAGTGTAATAATGTGCCCAGTGTGCAATGTCAGGAATGGAATGGGGATGTAGCGTTGATTCCCCATTTGAAAGGGATATCAGATGTAATTTTGAGTTGGAAATTGTATAACAAGCTTACAAAGTTTAGGAATTTTGACAAAAAAGGGATTATGTACACTGAGAATCCCATTGTTATGTAACGTAACGTATGTTATTTTACTTCCTCAATTTTCATTCATTTTAATCCAACTGATGAGCCTCAAGAATATGTGTATACACAACGAGCAGGGGATGCTGATGAGGATGGTAAATGGTAAATGGCTAGAAAGAGCCACTTTTTCATGGTCATGGCAGGCATACTTTGCACGGTCCATTGGGCTCCTAAGTAGAGCCATTGTGGATGCCAATTGAAATGCCAGACAAGAATAAATACGTTGTTGCGGTACTTGATAAAGGAGATGATGCGTATCTTTTCCACATGTTTCCCCCTAAAAGGTTGCACATCAACGCAACGCAACGGTAGCAGCAAGGAATATATACAGATACATTGTGACAATAAAAGCATTACTTAGTCATCATCAGATCAGCATTCAAAAAGAAAAGCCAATCCAAAAACATTCTATTTATATCACACATACCGATCTCAAAATGTCAAAAAGGGAGTATGTATTTATATGTAGGTACTTATGTATGTATCTCTGATCTCGGTTTTGTGTTTTATGTGCATCCACCAAACCCAACAATATTATAAACGACCAGGTCATGATCTTTTCCGGGTCATCATCCAACTCCAATATGTGGAGCTTCCGATGTATCGGAATCCTTCGCATTCTCACAAGGGATGGGATGCGTTGCACGGAAAATGGAACCCATTTATCTCCCATGACGTGCACCCCCAAAAAACCGAGCCTGACTTCACAAACACAAAATTGCACTCTGACTCTTTTGCTTCAAAAGCTGCATTGCATCAAAAATCGGAAATTGGAGACAACCACCTTGTCGTCCTCAGTGAAATGAAAATAACTGGAGCTCTCACTATTTTATTTTTTACCCAGGATCTCGCTTGTTAAGTGTAATTTTACTGTCACCCTGGTCATCATTAGATGACGCGAGAGAAAAAAACTGTGTGTCTTTTGTGATAGGTTGACAAGTTCAATCTCCTTTACAGCACGTTACTTACTTATATATCCAACTCAACTCGTAAGATTACGTAAAAGTTACATCCATCTCCTCCTCCACCAGGATAAAGTGTAAAGTGTGTACAATGAATAAAGAAAAATACAAAAGTTCAAGCATGAATATGCAAAAAAACGACATATGTATAAAATCTGAGTCGTCATGCACTTAACAAACGGCCATTTTTACAGGTATACTCATATTTAGATTATTTGCTAACAAGCCCCTTCCTCCTGACTCATCATTCTCGCTAATCGTCATATTATACTTTTTGAGAAAACGGCTCCTTCTTCCGTTTTCCCAAGACGTTTTCTTGGTCATCATCCTCCTCCTCCTCATTATTATTACAGTACTAGCCATTAGCTGTGCAGTCCACCCAGGTATACAAAGAGACGGAGACGATGATGATCATTAGCATTGTTATGTGTTGTAGTCAAGTCTGAAGAAATAAGTATCATGTTCTCTATTCTACTCTCCAACTTCCAGGAAAAAGTGTAATGTGGTCCTAGACCAACTCCTTTTGCACGGGATCATCGCCATCGTCATCATCATCATCATCATCACGATCATCGTCAAAAAATGTAAATAAAAATGTACAGCCTGCCTGCCCGTATATACCTCCCAAATTAGTCAAAAAATATATTATTCCTTTTACTTTAAAATCGAGGACAGAGCCCTATCCCCTCCGTGCATGAAGATTAAAGGTTTTTTCGTGCGGTCCACTTGTCCCTATCGAGAGATTGAGAAGCGGAGTAGTAGTAGTAAGTAGTAGTGGTAGTCACAGAGTCGTAGTGTTACAACAAAAACAATTTTTTAGCCATCATCCTTCCCCTAAACCCTTCATCAACAACTCGGGCTCCTATCAACTTTGCACTTGTTCCTCATTCAATTTACAATTTACAAAAGGGACGATTATGATATTACTCTTAATGACGAGCAAGGATAGGAGGAACAACCAAAGCTGGTTTTCTAAGCTCAGGTGGGCTCAGCTCGCTCTGTACTGTCATTATCTGGCTACACAACAGCATTTTCGCGAAACTAGACGGATCACTTTGAACACCACACTAAAACCTTTTTAGCCTAAGCGAAGCGTTAGTGTTAGAGCTGTGTGTTGTTAGAGCTGGCGATGAGTCAAAGAATTCAGGTTGACTCAAAGCCGTCGTATCCTGGCTGAGGAGCCGAACGAGGAGAGTCAAAGGGAAAACGTGTTTTGCACCTGACTTCACAAAGCAATACGTGTTATGTTGCTCATTCATTTTCATCATACCTTTAATCATCATCATGATCGTCATCCTCATCGTGGTCGTCAGACTACATGGTCTTCTCTGAGTAGTAGTGGGTCATTGTAGCAAGAAAGTCAAGTATAAAAGCCCCACAGAAACTCATACTTATATCACTAGCGACTCATCTTAATTCAAGTGACCTCATAAAAAATTGAGTAAAACTTTACACTACACACATATTTTTTGCTCTCTAAAGCTCTGACTGTGCTCCTGCTGCTCGCTGCTGCTTATGATGATGATGATGATGCACTTCGAACCTGCTAAAATGCAAGTTGGGCCATGCTAGCAATCTCACACACGTACTTATATACACACCGAATATTATACAAAGTGAAGGGGAACAACATCACGTTTTTCCCTTTGTATCAAAAAAAAATTATTTCGCCTCTGATTTCAATGAATGAAAATGTTTTAGCGTCAACTCTACATCTGCTTTTTACTGAATGGAAGAGTATAGTCATAGTGGTATCGATTCAAGAGAGTCAAAAAAGGAGTGTTTATTTTTGCGGAAAAAAATACCCTGATAGTTGTGTCTAATCTTTATGAGACAGCTTGCATAACGTTTTGTAACAGGGAAATGGGCATTTTGCAACTATTTTAGGGGATATAATAGGAAATCCATTATTTGTCCGCTGAACGGTACACTTATCATCTCCGTCATCAACTCAACTACTATATCGTTATATCATATATTTTTTTTTCTTTCTTGGCTAGTGTATTTAAGGCCACCACCATTATGTTATTTACAGAGTTGCTACTGTGCCTTGGCAGATTGAGGATTTATTGCGAAAAAAAAGAAAATATTACGGCTCATGGGCCCGTTTGGCTCTTATGTTGGCTGAGGAAGAAAAAGACGATAAAATGATAAATAATACCCTTATCATTGAGACTACACGCGGTTTTTTGTTTTTTCTACATGGCCCTTGGTGGTTCATCAGCTGCACCTCCGCCCAAGAAAAATGGGGATTTTAATGTAATATAAATGTTGCACATGATGTATGGCAGAGTGTAATAGTATTTTTTGTGGAGAAAAATATGTATTATATATGATATTCCATGTATTTTTTGGGTACAAACTAGGAAAAGCTTTTTATTGAGTTTTTATGCCTTTTCCAATAAAAATCCCATGAAAGTTACCCGATTCCGGATGATTTTTATATGCACACGGCCCAAAGTGCATTTGGGAGGAGAAACAAACCGCTTTGTGTGTACTCTTTTTGGAGGAAAAAAATGGATGGGGTAATGTAGTGTCCCCTGGTAGTATTAATACTGATGACATTTTCTCTGGATCAAACACAAAGTATTATATATATTTTTCCGTCCTCCACTGCTGCTGCTGCTGGAAAAATGGAGAGCCCACGGAATTTTTTGAGGATTTCCCTCGAGACCCCTTACAAACCGAGCCATATGGATAATCTGAGGGAAAAGGAGGAGTGTGGCTCTCTGCAATCTCCGATATTTATATAGGGAAATTCATATAACCGGAAAATTAAGGTCCCTTGATAAAAAAAACACACAACTTGTACAAAGGGCTCAACTCTGAAGGAGTCACACAACCGTGCAGAGAAACTCACATCAGTCACTGATTTCCATGAAATAATATTATATTGTATGTGTGTCTAGAGTGAGCTTAGCTCAGCTTCAGTTTTCGTCGGATCTATCATTAGAATCCTATTAAGCCGCTGTGATCATACGATAACGATAAAATAACATAAAACACGAGTGAAAATCCAATGTGTACATAAATGTTTCAAGTGGGGTAGGCTGAGGGCTGATATATACGCTGACTCACAGGGTTCCAGGATAGGATCAGTTTTTTTATTGAAATAATGAAATGATCTGACATCATTTAAACAAGGCATAAAAAACAGAAAAAATCCCACACATTATGAACAAGTTGGAATGTACCTCACTCCACTCCAGTGTGTACGTATCTTGTTAACTTTTGGGGTTTACTAAATGGATTATGACTTTCTTATCATTTTTTTTTCGTTCAAATCACCACAAAAATATTCCAAATATTAAAAAAAAATTGTAATCTGCTTAGAAAAAAAGTGAAACAAGGATTCCAAGAGTCAAAAGGAATGCTGATAATAATTTTTTGGTGTGTTCAAAGTGGCAGAAAATTGTTAACATCAGGAGCATGACTGTATTACAAAAACAGATAGTTTTTTTCTCAAAACGACATGATTATCATCATCATTCTACGACCACGACAACTCCACACTTTTGCAACAACAAAAAAACACTAGGCTTATAGACGATGATGTGCTGTGCAAGCAACGAACCATGGCATGGGACGTGAGTAAGAGGAAAGTTTTTTTTCTCTCTCTCTCTCTTCTGATCGTAGTAGATTTGTGAAAAAACTGTGTTTTACTACACATGTTATGTATATGAGGTCATGGCTTGGTGAGCAGGCAAGTAACCGGTAAATTTTGTTGTGTACTCTACGAGTTGTGTGAGGAGAAGCAAGTGGTGAAAATTGTATAACGCAAAAATGTGTGTATACACGAAAGAACCAACCTCGATCGGATCATTTTCAGATGATCATTGCATTTTCGTGCGAAAATGCCCAAGAACCTGGTGATATCGTCAGTACGCATCTTGAGCAAAAATCGTCTTCAGAATCCCTTTCCTTTGGAGAATCTTTTTTTTCTATGCGAAAAAAATAAACCACGCTCTACTCTCAGATATATGTGGGCTCAATAAGTGTGTGTATTATAACCCAACCTAAGAAATATTATGGTATGGAGCGGTGTGGGATAGTTGTGTCTTGCTTTTAAATGGCCTTCGTTTACATCAAATTTGAATTCGTAAACAGGCCCATTAATAAACATGTAAAGAGCTCTGGCCCAATCCACCCCCAACGGATACTTTATTAGTGGACAGTTAATAATCATAATCAGGGTGAACCCCACGTCACTCCACTCTCGTCGTATCACATGAAAGTTCTTCTAAGCCCAGCTCCGTTTTCCGCCTTTAAACAAATCGTTTCTCAAAAAGTGCTTTTAAATCGCGACGCGTAGGTAGAGAGCTGCTTCCAATATAGCCCTTCTTCTTGGCACATATCATCAATGTCAATAAATCAATTAGGAGAGCGAGGATCATAATATGCAACATATACTAGGTATTCTTATTTTTATATATTCTTTTTTTTTGCCAAAAGCATCAAAATTCTTATTTTTTTTTCTCAAGAGAGAGAATGTGTGTGTGTACAATACCGACAATGTGTGAGCTTCATAGGGCAACCTAGGATCTTGTGCAATAGAACGTGGTGATAATAATGGTAATAACAATCAGGGGTTGATGATCATGACGATAATAATGTATACATGGTATGGGGTACGTGAGTGCGACTCGACTCGAAAAAGGAGAATGCGTTGTGTATGTATATCTCTATAGTTAAATAGTAACGGTGAACGGGGGATAATTTCATGGCCAAAAGGAGCAGAAGCGACAGGCGAATATACGTCGTTCGTCCATAAATAACGAAAAAGAAAATGCGTTGAAGTCTTCGGCAGGATCAGCAGCGATTTCGTTTTAAATGCAAACTAGAAAAAGTGTCGATTTTATGTGGACTAGTCTTATAAATTATTTTTAGGAGTAACGGGACTCTTAAAAAAGAAGGCAATGCCTACGCGTAAGCTATTGGCTCGTCTCATGTTTCAGGGAAAAAGAAATCAAGAAGTAAATGCTTTTTTAAAAAATAAAGTCAAAATGTGAGTCATCATCATCCTCCACTTGTGTGACGGGGATATAGTTACTAAGAAAATATGTAACGTGTGGCTCAAAGGAAACGTCAATTCCAAAAAAAGAGATTTGTATTGCCACCTCCTCAGCTCAGGGGTTAGCTCTCACAACACCTGAGAAGAGTCTGAATGTTACTTTTTATTTGTATAAATCCCCCTTTTGAAGAAGGAGTAAGATGGAAAATGGAATTAGGGGTAAATGCTAATCTCTTGTGTAATCTGATAGAGGGAGAGGAGAGGAGAGAAGGGATGTGTCACAATGTAAAAATATTCTATGACCTAAGTCGCCTTTCGCATATTTTTCAAGAGTGTCACACTCTCACTGTGTATCACATACGCATAGCCATTCTCTGGTTGTTTGTTTGTTTGCTTCCTCCTGGAACTGGATCTCCTGGAGAAAAACTTGAGTTGCCTAAACCTTTCGGCTAGAAAAAGTTTAGCTGCTTAAATTTTTAAAATTCTGTACACAGAGCCCACTTTTGGACTTGAAGAGTTGGGAGAGGAGGATTTTCTAGAATTTCAATTCGGATTCACGCAACAAGGAGGCATCTCTTGAAAAGGAGAGGGCCTTGTTGCTGGAGAAAATCAAAAATTTAAATATTTAAAATGATTCAACAAAAAAAAAGTTACAATATTCCCAATGGATTCTCATCGTCATCATCGCCGCACCCCTCCCCATTGAGACAACCACTTGGAAAGGCTCCCACCCAGACGGTGCGGTGGTGGAGGAACCCAGCACCAGAAGGATTCTGACTGCTCTTGTGTGCCTTCTCCCTCCTCTCACTCCAAATCCACTCCAGTTTCTCCTTAAGTACGTGCCTTAATCATCATCTTATTTTCACGGAAAGTGTCAGGGAAAAAAATGAAAAAGGCGTGAAGCGGATTTTGTGTTAGTGTTGACTCTTGTGTTTGAATAAGAAAACAGAGGGATGAGAAATCATTAGTCATGCGGGACCGGCGGAGCTTTTAGCCCTCTCTCTCTCTCTCTCACTCTCCCGATTATTCCGTCCAAATCAAACGAAAAACGAAATATTTTCAAAAAGCTGGTAATTTAAGATGAGACAATCCCTCCATCCAAGTGTGGAGGAGTCCATATTAGATTACGTTTTTTGGGAAAATCCTTTGACCCCCGTTGCAAAACATGTACGCACACACAGAGTCTCTTAATTCCATCAGATATTTTAGTCATCCCTCTCTCTCCATCTTCTCACAAAAGGATCAAAGAAAGATTTCCCAAACATAAATATATATATCTCTAGATATTTCTTTATATATCTCCCTCCATTCTTATTTGAGTCGCCTTTGGGCTCATAAATCTAACTCCATTTTCCCTGTGAAATCGGAGGAGGAAGCGGAGTAGGCACGAACACGCTGTATTTGAAGATGAGATGACTATTGAGAATGTGACACAATCGAAAAATGTTTTTCGGGTGATGATGTGAGATGTGTTATGTTATGTTGACGTTTGATCTGGTCGAGCTGGTTCGAGGTTTTTTGGCTTTTTCCCTTCAAATGTAAAGTAATGTGAAAATGGAGGGAGAGGAGAGCACCAGCACCACTCCAAGTAGCTTTTGTATTATTATTACTACTGGAGGGGTAAACACAGAAAACTTATATTCAGGAGGGGAATTTTTTCTAGGAGGGATGAGAGATGTCTCCTAAAAACTTTTACTTTTTCTCCTTTAATAGCCCCCGGTGCACCAAGTATTAGCTCAACTTTTCAGCTATTTTTCCAGGGGAAACTGCTGATCCCAGCGAAAACCCTTTCACTCCCGATAAAAGCTGGGCTGCATTGGAATTGGAATCGGAGGATGAGCTGCTGGAGCAGTTGTATATTGAATTAAGTGAGTTGAGTGAAGTGAGCACACGCTTTATTTTATTTTCATATTATACCAGGAGCAGGAGCAGCAACCGATCCAAATCCGAAATGTAATCTGGATGGGGAGTAGTCATCCGTAGTTCTCTTTGAAATATTTAGTCCATGTCCGGGACTTTATCGGTGATCTTGTTGCACATAAAAAATGGGCCGAGTTATGGCTTGCTGGTTGGTTTCTGCTGGTGGACGGCTAATGGACAACTATTTATATTCAATGTGGTCCATTCCATTAAGCAAACTTTCGTTTCATTTAATACTTTCATTTTTATTCCTACTAATGCACTTTCCCGATGCTAATACAGCTCGTTGGGAGAAAAAAAGGTGGCTCTAGTAAATGGAATATGCTTAAGTCAAAGTTTGACGAACAAAGATATTCTACTACTTCCTTACAAAGTATAGCAGATTCTAATGTCAGATTGCTAATTGACAAGGTAAAATACAATTAAAATAAAAGTTATACTCCGAAAGGGTTATAAGTTGTAATAAGACATCCCAGCAGTTAAAGTTCTGCCGTGCCTCAAACGCGACATTTCCCGACAGATTGTCTCTCATCGCAGGATTCCCCAAGAGCGTCTTTTTGATACTCAACCGTGATAAGGGGATCCCGGAAAGAGCACGTTTTCTCCAAAAACATCTTCAACATTTTTATTCACTTACTGCTCGGAGCTTGTTTTGCCAATTGTTTTCCCTCCCAAGCCCCTCATAACGGCCACTTTTTTAAGAGTTGCACAATCCCGAATTACATGACATGAGCGGACAGGACAATATAAGTTGAATGACAAAAACTGACAAGGCATGCCCAGCCGGGGGGAAATCACAGACATTCTTCTTCAGTTCAGCTCACAGTCAGTTTGTGTGTGTGTACGCAAACTGGAATCCATAAATGTGTTTGCCTTGTGTCATCCCAAAGAAACTGATCACTTTTCATCTTTCCTCCTGTTTACCTTAAAGATGCCAACCAACTCGCCTCAAGACATGATGTGTATGCGTGAGCGTGACCTCCAACGGGTTTCAGGGCTAGAAAAAAGGTCACTAAACTGGGTCCAAAAAGAAAGAAGGAAAAATCCCAAGCTCCATTCACGTAAACACACATCATGATATATACATAAGTATACATCCCAGGTTCCTGAAATTGAGTGAGTAAACGAGCACGACATAAATCTCTTTCGGATAGAAAGAAGGATACACACGTTGCCAGATAATCTTCTTTCTTGCCCTCTGGAGATCGTTAAATCCCGACGAAACAGCAAAATAACATAACTTGTTATGTGTGCAGAAGCAGCAGCAGCAGCAGTAGTGTATAGCTCAGCGGAGTGAATTTTTGGCAATCTGTTTTCTATTGTTATCTTGTCAGTGGACAGACGTTAAAAATCACAGTGTCCTCCTTCACTCCGATATGTACTCCGTCCTCTCGTTCGTAGTAACTCCTTTAGCCAAAGACATTTATCCAGATGACACGTCATGCCCAAACCCATTTCACCAGGAGGAGGTGAGTGAGAGCAAGCCATATGGATTTTTTTAAGAAAAAAGATTTACGTATAGCATTATATAAAAATGGAGGAGACACGCAACGCAATATACCCCTTTACAACTTTTTAGTTGAAAAACATGCAACCCCAAAAAGGGCAAGGCGATACTACTCTGCTCTCGTTTCAACGTTTTCTTTTTGCAATAATTTTGCACTCGTCGACATTTATGGTCAGTGAGGCAAACGGGATGGAATATTGTGTTTTTTAGCGAAAAAGTGAGATCCCTTTCCTTGGTTTCGTGCATAAAAAAATATATATATGTATTTTGGTGTACGGGATGGATGCGGGCACGCGGACTTGGATGAGTTGCGAGATTAAGAGCCCCTTTTTGTAGAGCGAACAGGCAAACGGGCGAACGGGCTCTAAGGCTCAACGAACGAAACACAATGGAGTCATAACCATTTCATTTGGAAAAAACTGAATTTGCTCCTGAATGTTGTTGAGCAGAGGAGGCACGAATGACGGGATGATCAACATGAAAATGGATTTAGGGTTCTTGCGAAAAAAAGGCCAAAGGCACTCACGAGCGATGGATCAACGATATAAAATGTATTGTATTGAGGCTGTAACACTTTAACCATGGCTTTCAGCTTTCAAAGAGTCAGGTGAGGAGGGGGAGAGACAATACCTCATAACTTTGCTCGTCACAAGAGGAAATCTTGGAAGAAAATGAAATTCCCTTGCCTTGCCTTACCTTCTTACCTCGCCTCACCTTCATCCTGAGAGAATTCGTAATTTTTTTTAAACTTGAAAAAAGTGGTGTACACTTTTGAACAATAAGACATTAAAACTGATATCCTTTCCATTTCAGATGCGGCGTGGTCGACATCGTCAAGAAAAATGTATATCTCAGGTGATTTGGGTATTGTCCCTGTCATAAAATAAAAATTCGAAGGATGGGGACTGACAGGAGAGGGCCTTTTCGGTACGAAAAAAAGTAATTCACACACGCACGCCACATATTGTGATTTTGATGAGAGCGTCAAGAAAAGCCCAAATCTGTGCGAATATAATACGCAATTTGCAAGTAAGTCAAGCCACGCCTTGAGGGCTCCTGGTGAAAAATGTGGAATATTTTAAAACACCCTTCTTGGCTGCACGAACTGCGTGTAAAAAAAGCTAAAGCTGAATAGACCTTTCAGAAATAAATAAATATGTGGATCAGCCGTCTGGATCTATTTTTTAACGGTTGGGAAAACTCATTAAAGTATTTAATATTTGTTCACTAATGTGTAAATAATATGTTGAGCTAGAGAGAGAGAGNTTTAATATTTGTTCACTAATGTGTAAATAATATGTTGAGCTAGAGAGAGAGAGAGTGTGTGTAGGGGCTAGTCGTGTGTGTAATATCCTCAGGAAAAGATTAATTACCCAAAAAATGATGTGCTTTATGGGGGCATAAAAATTGTTAAAACGTTTTTTTTAAACTGCACGAACTGTTTTTTTAAAAGAAAAATTAACTGTCTGAAAATGGTTCGTCGTCTGTTTCGTGTTCTGTTTTTTACGACTTTTGCTTCCATCCATCAAAATGCGACTGACCTTTTGTCTGCTGGGGAAGGGGCATAATACATGTCATTTTGTGGAGACGCAAAATGGACGAAAAGCTGGAAAACAAGTGAAACATTGATGTGTCGATGGTGGAAGCTGAAAATGAGTTTTTGAAAGTTTATTTAGAACTATCTGGTTGTTAACAATAACGAACGATTTAAATTGGGATCTATGTTCATACTGACCACTAGTATAGTTTTAAAATAACAATTTGACATGTAAGTCTTTCATCACAGTACATATTCAAAACTCTTTTCACATTAAATTTTTTAAATATCATGTGCACATCCTTGTTACTGTAACTTCGAGTTTACCCCTTCATATGTATTCAAGCTAACAGCACACCACACGGGAAGGACAATGCCGCCGGTGACTGATGAACCGGAAATAATTTTCCCCGAATACAGCTGCACGTGTGTTCCCACATGCATGCATATCCATATATTTATTACATAATTTTATGATTCCGCCTTACACTCACTCATCAACTATTTATTCCTGACAAACCGTACTGTTTTCCCCATTTGTATCGGTACAGTTCACGGTCCCTTAGTTCCAGAGCGAGAGAGAGAGGAACAGGCTCAAAATTGAAAATTCCAGTTTTCCCTCTAAGGTCAACACAAGAAGAGAAGAATATTATTCCACACCGGGACCTGCACTGAATGATGATGCTCTCATTGTTTGATTTGTTGTTTAAGCCATTTTTTATAAATATTTTTATCTGTATAGCTTTGCTGTTGGTCTCCAGGCTTGATTCATGTTTGGATTGCATGCATCACTGCATTGGGATGCACGGGACTGTGTGTACATTTCAGATTATAAATGCATTTCACAATTCCCTCCGGAATAGACCAGAAACTGTGAAATATGCCATATAGAACAAGTTTAAAGTCTGAACTGAACCCCATCCATATTTTGTAGTCTCCCGAGAGAGCCATTATGCTTTATGCACATCATCCAAGGAACAAATGAGTATTTGTCAATTTTCCACAAGAATGGTCACCCTAGTCATCCCACATTTAGTTACATTTTAGAAGAGGGGGAAAGAAACAAAAATATGTTTTGCATATTCCGACTGAAATGAGCATAATTTTGAATGAGCCATAATTTCCCAACCCTTCACCCACATGCACGTCATGTTTCTTGTCTTGTCCCTCCCGAAGTACTTCATTACGAAAAAGCTTTTCTTGTCAAGATTTATGAGGCTCGTTTTCCCTACCTTGAGTCACTTGCCCGCGTAAAAAATCAATTGTCCAAGAGAGTCCAGAGTTGAAGGACCATATCACATGATTACATATTATATCCCTTCACGGAATCCCTTTTAAGGCTAATCCCCCCAATATTTCAAGATTTTTGCCGGATTTTCTTCCTCTCCAACTTGTGAAATTTTCGAGGCTTAAGAAATAAATATATGATATTTTTCATCTGGACTCTCAGAGTCCATTATATTCGTATTTTCTTACTTCCAAGAAAAAGAAACTGAAAGTACAACAAAATCTTTTTTTTCATGGTGCTCACAGCACAGCTTTGCTAAATAATTATCCTTGACTTTTTAAAGGCAAGTGGCGCAGCTCGGAAAATGAAAATGCATTCAAAATTTGATGCACCTTGTAAGCCCCTTAATGGCCAAAAATTTGCATGATAATACCCCATTTTAATTTTCCAAAGCAGTAAGGTGGTATAACAAATGTGTCATTTTTTCTCGTCAACATGAGTCACCTACTGAAAGAGTGTACAAGATGTGGAGAGCCACATTCATTACGAACCAAAAAAAGGATTGTCAGGTGGACATAAGTATTAACCACAAAACCCTCTAGATGTTCTATCATACACCCTTATCGTAGATGAAGCCAAGGGAAAGAATCCCCCCCTCCCAAAATTTTTTTTCTTCCGACTATGTATTTTTTTTGTTCCCTCAAATGTCAAATGAACATGGCATGGCGTGGTGAAGAATTATCACATGACATGTGTGTGAAAGCTGGCTTTTGGCTTGTGCTTGATACAGCCAGAAAAAGAGATTTTAATCCAATTTAAACAAAAATATACACATGTTCTCCGTCTTGCCAGACGACGAAGAACTTCTTTCTTACATCACACATTTTTTCCTTATCACACATTCAGCAGCATTCCCTCCGTCAGGCTCCATACTGGAGGTAGGTAGGTGGACTAATTCAGAAAATAATGACTAGCGGCATTATTATTACCTAATTGGATTTTAGCTTGAAAATCCGTCACTTCCCCACAAAAGGGGCACAACTACCATTCAGGTCAATTTTCTTGACAACTTTTACGATCCATTCCATATAATATACCATACCTTTCACTATGTCTATCTTCACTGAAAGCCGCCCGCACATTCCTCCAGAAAAACGTCGTGTAGTTCGTGGCCCGTTTCCAAAAACCAACTTTTTCTTTCTCTCTCTCTCTCTCTCCAAAGAACACGTTAATTAAGTTGGGAACAAGTAGCAGAACTGTCGAGCCGAGAAAAAACGCTGAAAACTGCGTAGGCTAAAAACCCCATTTTTATACCTAATCGTAGCATCCTCCCTTTATCGATATTTTAATACATGAAAATGCATCCCATTTTTTTCTTATTCAATTCTTTCTTTATTCAATGCTCGCATCATCGTCGTCGTCGGCGTGGAGTAGTGTTAGACAGACATCTATTATAAGTCCGTTTTTTTCTCCAGAAAGAAAAAACCCAACGAACATATTCATGACAGAAGGATTTTCGGGTTTCCCTTTTATAATGTGTAAAGACGACGATGATGTATTGTGCAGACTGATGGATATACCTACACTACCTACGTACAACTGATCGTGAGTGAGTGTATTATTCGTCGGTGTTTTTGGAGAAAAAAATGGTTGATTTTTTTCAAGAAAATGAAACACCTGTCACACATTCAAGTAATATTTGTTATTAGAGTTGTGCTGCATTGCATATATGCTGTTGTAGGTGTATTTGTGTATTGGATAAGATACCTGCTGCTGCTCCAGTAGTCGTCGTTTTGTACTTTGTACACATGTGTTCACTTTTCTATCACACTATCATTATGTAGATTATGAATGCATGCGTGCAAACCCTTGCATTCCCACTCCGTCATCACACCAGGCCCCAGCTACACAACTCCTCTCTTATCAATTTATTGTTAGATTACTAACCTATTATCATTATTATTGGTATAATGCCCGTGTGCAAGGAGTAGTTCCGGCTCATCCGACCGTTTTCTCGGTTGAAGCGTAAACACGGACACAATTTTCCTGACTATTTGCGGGTGCACAAGTTGCAGAGAGAGAGAGAGCATTTTATGGCCGGTCCCAGATAAAATATTGGTTTCATTCTGGAGCCGAGATGGATGAGGAGGAAACACGAAATATACACGACAGGGGACAGGTATTAATACAAAATGTATGAAATCAATGGGAGGAAGGTGCACTCAGTCGGACAATATATTATTGGAGTGGTGGAGGAGACGTGGAGGAGGAAGAAAAAAAGGGGGAAAATGTGTGTGGTGCATTGTAATGCTTTTTTTCTCTGTAGCCCAGTTGGAGGAAAGAGATATAGACAAATCGTGACGGAAAAGGAATGACACAATAAATGGGTGCGTAAAAGCAATCTAATACGCACAGCAACAGCGAGTTATTGCACCACACTCCAACTGGGAAATATGCTGCTTTGGGAATGCACGGAAGGAAAAGGTGGTTGGTAAAAGGTGGGATAATGAAATTTTTTCTTCGGAAAATGCAATATTTCCTTTTTGCCTTGCTCAACCCGAACTGGTTGGTTGGGGGAGGAGGAAGGAATCACGTCATATCATTCCTTCCTTTGGAGTAGTTTGATCCAGAGAGAGTCGAAAAAGAGAAAAGAAAAAACTTAATATCCTTCATTTTCTCCAACACTTAGCGAACCCCAAAGTGGTATGTAGGTATGGCCGGAATGGAAATCATTGCCACCTTTTTGTATTCTTCCGGTGAAAGCTTTTCCTCTATTTCATGTTGGAATTTCAAAGTGGGGCTTATTGTGCTTTTTGGGGGCAAAATCGTGAAAAAATTCATATATCCCGATATATACGCAATACAAGAAGACACACGTGGTGTGTGTGTATCCATACGAAGACGCATCAGGCTCCCAGTTTGTGTCTCTTCTGTACTCGGCCGAAAGTAATGATGGGCAAGTAGTGGTGTAATAAATGTCACCAAATATGGGAGAGTCTCCACAAAAAAATAACCGACCGCCTGCGACCGACCATTTTTTTTTCTTCTTTTCTTATCCTTTCTCTAATAATTATGGACAATGACTAGCTAAACTTTAATTCCAGCTTCTAAGACTCCTTAAAGGATGATGACAATCACAAAAGATAAAAAAACAACATCATATTCTCTCCGTCCGTCCCCGTCTCTACTTCTACTTAACCAGATTAAAGTGCATCGCCCATCTCTTCAAATCTCATAAGGGACAAGTTACAGCACTTTTTTTATCGATTCTCCAGCAAAGAAAAAAGTGATACACGAGGAACATACGGCGCGGCGGCAGTTTCTCTTCCCACTTGGTAAAGAACTTGAGGGCTTAATCGTCATCTTAAATGATAATAAGGCAGTGTACTAAAAGAAAATTACCAATAGGGCACAAGGAACAAGGGAAGAAAAAAGTTAGTTTTTTACGAGTTCCGCAAAAATAAACGAGGGGTTTCTCAAGTGAGTTTCGGCGCAGCGATATGATGATAGTGGATGTGGATGCATGATACTTTTTGGAAAAACTTTATATTTTTTTTCTCGGACTAACACACATTTGGATGATGATGAGAGGACATTAGCTCTAATTGGTCACATTAAACGATAAAAGTGGAGGAAACCCAACGCGGCTTATACATACCGGTTTGCCATTCTTTCTCGTCTCTCTCTCTGGAGGAAAGTAACAGTTTGGCTATCTTCATGCATCTAATTTAACGATGTGATTGCTAATGTCGGGCCATGTTCCATTTGTGACCGTGACGGTGATGTGATCGTCGTGACGCTAACCACCAGTGACACCATCTGAGGTTCGGCATCAGTCAGACACCAACAAACGCAAACTTACCACCACCACCACCCTTCTCTTTCCACCACTTTTTTTAATGCATCTTGGCTCTTTGGGTTCATGTGTGTGAAGGAAGGAAAAAATAGGGGAGAGGGAAAAAATCGAGTATATTTTTTTCTTTCGTATTTTATTTTTCTCTCCTGTTGTGTACCCCCCACCACAAAAAAATGGATGAAATTCGATATTTTAGATGATACATAAAATTATTGTGTCAATGTTTATTTGTAGTTTTGGGAGGGACTGTCTGGTTGGTTTTTATTGTTCATGGATGGATCATTACAGTTGTAAACCGAAAACGGGGAAACGATTAACGGCACTTTTAGTCAGTTCGGAACAAATTGGGTTTCATAATGGATTAATCTCCGATTGGTTCCCCCAGATTTTTTTTCCTCCTCCCGACTCCCGAAACGTGCTCAAGTAATATCCAAAATTGGAATTTTTTCCCCAGCCACACAGTTTGGTCTGAGGTTTTCCCCTCTCATGTCAATCTCGGTTAGACCATTATGTCATCTTTTTTTTCGAAAAAAGTCAAAGTAGCTTCTAGTAAAAGATGGCACGGGGTTGGAACTATTTTTTTTGGAAACATCAAAGCGGATGTTTTTTCCGTAATGAAATTAATTATTGAGACTACTTCCAACTTGGTACTCGACTCGTAAGTTATGGAGTGCATATAGAGGCAGGATGGTAATAAAGCACATCTGGAATGCACTGGGAGCTCAACTCATTATGCATTAATTATGGCGCTGACCAACCGAGCCACGAACCGCAAGGCCACTATACTCTCTCCGTCTTCTTTGTCGCATAGCCAAAAGCAAAGCTGTTTTAAACATCACATAACTTTTTCTTGTAATTGTGCTCGGCTCCCTCTTTATTATGTAATCAAATGGGAGGGGTAGCCACCCAGTCACCTTTAAAATACACCAAGTTTTTCGCTTTTGGAGCCGTCATGCAATATGCTTTTCCGTTTGCCCAAGACAGGTTGGATTCAGCACGTGTCACCCTTCCAGCCAGCCTCTGTGATTTGGTGACACGAAAAACAATCATGAGCCTGGAGGACATTTTTTCTTGTTTCGAGGACTCCGCAGTCGTCGTCGTCGTCGTCGGGATGGATGTTTTATGAACGAGCCCATTTTATTACAACAGCGATTATGTGCGAAATTCACTTTCCCCAACGAGCTTATTCAATTGCGGGGTGGGGAAATTCCAGGAGAAAAAACTTACGACCCGGGAACACTCCTCCGGCAGTTTTCTCCAGCTGGAGCAGTGGCAGTAGTAGTGCTGCTGGTTGGTGGTAGTAGTTCTGTGTGATAATTTGATGACGGCAACTGCGTGTATGCATATGATTTTAAATATGACAAACATCCGCAGCAACCTCTGAGTGAGTACAATTGTTATTACAATTATTACGATTACGATTATTATTTCATATCCAAAGGGGATCCCTGAAAGGGGTAAGCGGACTGAGAGAGAGAGAGAGAGAGAGCTTGCGAGACTCCCTTCCCCCATAAATCTTTCCACACAGCCCACTTTTAATAATATCCCGTAATAATAGAAAAGTGGAAAGTGCATTCCATATGTGGGGGAGAAGAGGAGGAAGTTATGGCGTCTAACGGCAATATTGTTATTTGTCTCATTGCATTGAAAACTATAGAGTAGTAAGGTTTTCGGAAAAGGGGGCAAAAAAGTAGAGTCGTAGAGTCCTCCGTCGACGAACGCCTGTAGCGAATGCAAAAGTCAAAAGCAGATGACGACATCCCGAGTTCAGACAATTCCACAAGAAGCTCGAGAACGAACAGAGAGACGAATACAAAAAACCCAACAGTTTTTTTTTCTTCTTCTCTTTTTGATGATCTTAGGGTATATATGTATGGAGTCTTTTGTTTTTTAAGCAGTTTGTCACCAGGCCAAGAAGACAAAAACAAAGAGTGACACTTGAATATATGCCGTGGGGCGGGAGACCAGAGTTCCATGCGTTGTTTTTTTGCGAGAAGAAGAAAGTGAAGGTTTTTTTTCTCTTCCTTCTCGACTTGCATACATTTTCGAACCAGTGAGCCGATAGAAATAAATATCATTGTCGGAACGGTAACGTCGTCGGCCGGGAGTTACGCTTCCCTATTTTTTCTCTACCATTTCTCGCACTTTTTAATGTACACACAGGCAGTTGCTTGTCGTGCCATTTTGCTTCTTTCGAGATGGAATGACCTGGATTCGTTTAGGATATGGAGGAGAGAAAAAAAAGAGGAATACTTGTGGAGGAGGAAACCTCTTTAGGGAGTTGTATACAAGGCGGGGGGCTTGTTCCAAGGGAGGAAAAACAAGGGAAATCAGTAGGAAGAAAGAAAAAAAATATGCGTGGCTGGATCCGCAGCTTTGCAAGCAGTCCCATAAAACTTTCTCTTGAGGTGGTACCCTTATAGCTTTGGCCCTATCACATTATCCAATCAATATAAACTTGGAGATACACACAGTGTATCAATGTGTCAACAGAAGGAGAAGAAGAAAAAAAAATCTCTGGTGTGGGTGCTCGTTCCGGAGTGCCACCTGCGTCAGGAAGTAGCCCAGAGATAAATCGTTGTCTGGAGGAAAAAGAAAAACAGGGTTGGAGCGGTGTTTTTTTTATCAGGATGTGTAACTCGTGTAACGGAGATTGTGCAGAGATATTGAGAAAATGTGCGGATTTTTTTGTTAATGGAAAATATGGGAAGGTGATCACAAAGCTGGAGGGTATTCGCAGGAAAGTATTAACTTGGGAGTTTGACGGATTTGATCAACTTTGACGACGTAAATAATGACAAAACTGTACGCTACGGTAATATAGCGCATAGATCGGCCGTCTGTAGAATGGGTTCATCAGTGTGATGTTGTGACAAAATTGTATTAAAATTACTCAAAAAAAGTCAAATCACAAATTTTCTGCAATCCATCACCCCCAATCACATGCCCATTTCCCATCTTCCCATCATCCCTCTTGCACCATGCATGCCTCCCATTCAAATGGACATGTTGCAACTCACGACAGGCCAATTTTCATTGCCCTTATTTCAACTTTTGTTCATTAGAAAGAGCTAAAAAATCCTCTCCAATTGAATAACTACAGTCAAAACCGAGTCCGTCAAGACAAGAGCAAACAATGATACCTAGAGGTAGAGAGCTATATAACGTAACGTGAATGAGTTGAGCCACTGCACATTTTAGCTCACCTCAATAAAATCCCTCTTCATTCCATTCCTGAGCGCTTGATGAAAAAAAATTATCTGTAGTCATCACCAAGTGCACAATCATCAAAACAGAAGCAGAAGTAGCCCTAGTCTTTAAAACTTGCTCACCACTCGAATCATTATTACAACTAGGATACAACAAAACAGTCCACACGGTAATCATCATGCACCGTGCACTTGTTCATTTATACAATTTTTTCAACTTCATCAAGCAAATGAGTTGAGAGAAAAATGTGAGCTGTGATGTGATGGTAGGTATGTAGTATATATAGTAGAAACATCATCATCGTATAGACACACGGTGATTCTCTGAAAAAATGAATGATCATTTGTGTATTCAACTGAGTGCACGTCATCATCATCGCCATCATCATCATCATCATTTGAAAATGTGTTACAAAATCTAGGACTCTGATAAAACTTGGAGATCAGCTCAAACTTGGAGTGGACTTGATTACATTATTTTTGCAGTCCACCGAAAATGATTGTAATTACATGTACACCAACCAACCAACCAACCAACCAACCTAAGTAACGAGTGAACGAAGTCGAATAATATGTCTTCTTGGCAAAAAAAATATAAAATCTCCTTTTAGAGAGAAAAGTATAGAATTGAAGACACCTAACTAGATTTTAAAGGTTGATACGCGCTGCTTTTGTTGGTGTTCCCATTCTCGCTGAGCATTTTCCCAGCCAAAGCTAACGGAACATTGAATACTGTGCACATAGCTCTATAGCTATATATCTACCTATGTGGAGGTAAGTCAATCGGGAAAAATTCAATTGGACATGGGTCAACCGTATCGAAATTCGATGTACATAAGAGGAAAAACGTGGTCGGACTGGGATTCATGACCTGTATATTTTGTAACCCACCTCGAGACGAGATGCACATTGTCCTCAAAAACATTGTGCAACCCACGGTGGCGGTGGTGGTGGTAGTGCACGGTGACGACGGTGAGCTGAATAAGGAGAAAATTGAAAAGTGGCTACTCCAGCGAAAAAAGAAGCCTCTCAAAACGAAAAGTGAGTGTCCCATGAATCCTCCTCCTCCTCCTCAGTCTCACCTGCACAGCATACACTACAAATTTGTAAGAAAATATATAGTGCTCAGGGGCTCTTAAAGGAAAATATGGGCTGTCACTTGGCCGATACTCACAACAGCTCCTGCTTAAAACCTATACCTATTCTAAATTTAGCTTGTATATATCCCTCCATTTTTGTGCAGGACGGCTCTTACTGATTATATTCCTATTATTTATCCGCAGGTAAAAGGACCGTTTTTAGGTACGTGTCGAGTTTTGTATAATCATAAATACATGCAGACCTTCTACCATTTTGCTCGCTGTTGTGTTCCGTCCACACAACAACGCGTCGGGAAGTTTTGTCCCTTTTTCTCTATATGTACGAAGCACAATATTGCAATAAGCCGGTTGGTCCGCGGTACAAAAATTTTTGTCCTCAAAAATCCTCAACAATGAGAGAGTGCGCACTCGAGAGGTAAAAGAAAAAAAATGGTATGCTTCAATGAGCAGAGTAATCGTTAGACTAATAATAATCATTTAAATTTTTCAGAATTTCCCCAACAATGTCCATCGTCCCCCGTCCTCCTATTTGTACCTTTTTTGTGAGCAGAATCACACATCTTTTCTTCGGATGTATCGTGTTATTAGCTCATGTTAACTGAGTGGACGGAGTGGAGTGGTGTGCATTGAAAGAAATTGTCGTGACAAAGTGACTGCTCACAGGAGCAGTGCAGGGAGCATTCAAAAGGAAATTATTGTTTGTTGTCATCATCATCAACATGTTCAGCACCCCCAATTCATCAAGAGGTAAACGGCAGCAAAGGCAGCTGTGAGAAGGAATTTTTACACATCCTCAATTTCTCTTTTAAACACACTCAGCGAGGTAGAGTAGTATAGTAGTAGTAAGTACTCATAGTTCTCGAATTTCCAAAAAGTGTATCCAAATCCAAGGAAAACCTCCTTTGCGGGTTGACATTTTCATTCAAGCAACACACTTGAAACTCAATACCAGCCAACACAAGCAAAACGGAAAATACATAAAATGAGGGAAAACTCTGGAATTGGATTTTTAAGGGAAAAACTGGAAAAGCACAATCATTTGTTTGCATCATCAGGATTCGATTTCCAAAACAAGCTTGAGGGTTCAGGTGAAGCAAAAAAAAACCTCACAGCCAATATATACTGTCGACTGTCGCACTTCATCATTATGACAAAAAATCCTCCACTGTCGCGACATGATCCACTTGAGAATCGTCGTTGTGCTTGAAAGTACACCTGGTACAAAAAATAATGTCCCTTGAACCCTTCTTAAATATTTGTCAAGAGAGTACATATCTATTAAACTAAAATGCTTTTCCTTTTTTGACAAAACTTTTTGAAACAAGAGCCTCCTCCGAGCCCATCATCATATCATTCCTCTTTAAGCCACACCATAAGTCTTTCCTAATAACTAAAACTTTTTCTTGTCCGAGAGCTTTCAGAAAAGAAAAAAAAATTATTAAGAACTTGGAAAAAAGTCCATGTAACCTCTGAATATTATGATTTTTTTCGAGAACAAAAGGGGAGCAGGTACTTATAAACTTTATTACCTTACTTACATTATGTTATAGTTTTTTTGAGGAAAAAAATGTATAAAAGTTAAACCCATTTTTATTGTCTACATAGCTTAAAAATATCCTTTTGTGGGCACCACTAAAATCCTTTTCCTCTAAAATATACTTTCCAAAAGCAGATTGCTGTTAAAGGGGTTAAAACGGCGGAGTGCGTAGTACTCCTCCGACGACTCTGCCGTTCACCAACCATTACAGATATCGTTTTCTGTTTTTCGGCTCAAATATCCCATTTGTTTTATTGCTTGGTTCCCCTTCCTAACATATTGGTCTTGGAACGCATATATATTTTTTTTCCAGGATATTTTTGTCTGTTCAGATCTTCCGTCTGATACACTCGTCTTTGATTTATATTCAGATTGTGGCTGTGTACCTTGAAGATGCTGTTTTAGATGCTTGTCACATAGGCACACAGGCAGGCTGTGTGACAAAACCCTTATTTTTTTCTCTCTTCTTGCTGACTTGTCCAGTTCCAGTGTCTCCACATTTATCCCTTGAGGGCAAGTTTCAATAGGGTAGGATGCCACAAAAATTTGAAGATGCAGTAAGTACTTTTACTACGGTGGTGGTGGTGCCTTAAGAGCGAAGGACTATATAGTTTACGGAATTTGACTTTGGTTTTCACCAGCCAACCACTCCACGACCATGGTTTTCGTATCTAAAAGCAATAAAAAATTTTATGATCATAATGACTCTTTCCGTCGTATTGTTCCTTTAAAACTGCAGCCTTCAAGTGTAATTCAAGTTTAGCCTAGACCAGTAAAAATGGACCTACTTACATCGGATCTGAAATGAGGTTGAATTCCTGTTGAAGATGGTTTTGAAATATAAAAACTTTTTTCCCGTAAACGCTGTAAAGCTAAAAAAAAAGTAGGGAATAATGCGTTGCAGTGCAATTTGAAAGCGTGATGATGAATATCAGGTTGCAACCGCATTTTTTAAAGGCCTCATCTCTCATGAACTCTGTCTGAGTAAAGCTAAAAAAAAAAGTAGGGAATAATGCGTTGCAGTGCAATTTGAAAGCGTGATGATGAATATCAGGTTGCAACCGCATTTTTTAAAGGCCTCATCTCTCATGAACTCTGTCTGAGCGAGTGACCAAGAAGCTTTCACACTTTTATTTTCCAGGAGGACTATTCCATCTCTCTTAAGAAAAAATCTAGAGTGGGCCAATAAAGCTAAGAAAAAAGCAGAGCCGGAGATGGTGCCTTTGTCATTTCCAGATCCTCCACACAAACAACACACAAGTTCAAGAACACGGAAAGTTTCTTAAGAGCTTCTGTGTGTTGAGCAATATAATAAAAAGAAAGAAAAAAACTCCTTTTTTTCAAAATTCTCACGTGCTGTCTCACGTCCATGTGGTGACTACCCACTACCTGAATTTGAAGGTGCCAAGAGTTGACCATAAAATCCTATTTTTTATAATTTTCTAAAGGTGCAATCTGCACGCACGCTATGGAGTAGAATCTTTAGGGAAAATAGGAGGATAATGACTTTTTTCCGTAGCAAAATATAAGTTTTGTGTATGCAAGAGAAAAGGAACTTTGAACCTTCAAAACTTTTTTTTTCAGCTTTCTGACAACAACGACAACGTAAACACTTTGTTTTATTTGTTAGCTGTTGGTTGACTTGTGTGACTAAACAAATCGGGTGCAGGTTATACAGGCACCTATAGTGCCACAGTATAATATATAGGGCAGGTCAGAGAGGATAATTAAAGAGATAATCATTCATTATACCTGTGAGAGCGAATCCAATTATAAATGATCCCATTGTTGAAGATTGCTTTCTTCCTGTTACCACTCTTGCTCGCCAACAACATGTTACCGGCTAGAATGGGTGGTGCGACGCTTCCGTTTTGAGTATGCAAAGTAGCCGAGTTGTGTAGTATATAGTTTCCTTTGTTTTACTCCTCCAAACCTTCCTTTCCCATTGTGTGGTTATTGTTTCAAGAATAAAATAACAAGCTGGGAAGGATCACAAGACGAACCTATTGTTTTTTCTCTATTTACCCGACAAACCCAATCCTTCTGGTCACAAAGTCACAGTCACACTCGCACAGATTGTATTATATAGTAATGTAACTCAAGCCTAAATGGAGACGTCACCTGCACAAAAAATATTTTCGACTCTAGTTTATAATGTTGGTCAAGAGCTCCAATTTCAATCTGATAAAAAGTCAAAACAACTACACTTTTGACACTTTTTCTTTCTCTTCCTCTACAAATGAAACTTGTTTTGATTTTGATCCACTTTAAATGAAAAAGGGTTCGTCCAAGAGCAGCAGACGGAGTAGAGAAATTCTGATTGAGACTGAAAACGTCATCCACAATCTGTCCTCTTGTCAATCCACCTGGTCACGGGAGTCCTTCGGAGCAGGGGCTAACAACACTTGTATTTTTCAATCTGGAATTGATTGATTCCTGTCACTCTCCTGAAACGTTTTTTCCCTTCTCTCCCTCGACTTATCTGATTGTTTTTTTGAACTGATTATATTTTGAGATAACTAGTAGAGCTTCAGGATCCAATCCAATCCTCCTTTTGTTATCAGAACCTGGTGAGAAAAAAAAACAAAAAAATTAATATATAAGAAATCCATTCTTGTGTGATTGTTGCTTCATTAATAAACCCCCTAATCTGGACAGAGCAGAGCGATAAATGGTAATTAACAGTCATAAAGGATTCATCTCTCCTCCTATAGCCGCAGCACTTCGATACATATATTCAGTAAAAATTTTCTTAGAAAACTGAAGAAAGAAATCCAAATCTGTAAAAATCCAAGGCTTCCAGTTTATTGGCCTTTTGCTGTTTGGATCGCATGGTTCACTCGGGGAAATATATATAATGACCAGGAGCAATAAGCACAAAAAGCAAGCTTTGATGCTCCATTGTCATTTTCAACAAGTCAAGCAACAATGAGACGACGACTAACTCTACATGCTTTCCATGAATGGACTTTTTATTTCCCATAATTATCCCAGATAAAAAACTTTTTAAAATTTTTCAATACCAACTCCATGTCATGTTTGCTCGGAAGCGAGTTCCGAGCTGGGAAAATCACGATATGCCACACACTCACAACTATACATATACTGATGATGATGATGATGATTGACCAGGGTTTCGGACGTGTTGGGTTTCAAGTCGAACGAAAACATCATCATTGAATGACTGACTATAATAAAAAGGAGCAGGAATATCATAAAATTCGTAAAAGTACTACGAGCAGTTCCTTTGGTCTCTCGCGTCTGCAGGGGTTTTCAACAGGGAATATGATTTTTTCAGATTGATGTTCACACGGGATTTTCTTGAAACACTTTGTCCATAATAATAAATGTGATTACACCATTATGCACACATCCACCTACTCAACATCCCTACTCTCGTCTGCATTATGCTCCTTCCATATTCATAACTTGGTAATTAGTCCCACCTGAGAAATCCTTGCAAATGGCAAAGCCAGCCGTACTGTGTGTGTGTGTGTCTGTGTGCAAAACAATATTAAAAATCCTAAAACTCCTCCACGCCAGCATGCATTTACTGAAACTCCGAGAAAAAAAGTGAAACTGCTCAGGGAAAAAAAACCTTGCTTCCTTATTCGTTTATATTCTAACAGGGAAATTATGTTTGTCGAAATAAGCATACAAAATGACTGAGGTAGGACGTAGGACTCTATTAAGATTAAAATTATTTCCACTTTGCACGCAATCCAAAAAAAATATAATCTAAAATGGCTATGGCAAAAAAAATATATGAGCGAAGAGAAAAATGGCACACAGAATAGTTTACACAAGAAATGGGAAGGAAAAAAAACAAAAGGTTTCAGAGAGCTGCTTGAGGGTAGTCACAGCAGGTAGGCCTAACTTGTCCCACGAAGGCACAGTTAGCTACTAAATTATTCACAAAGTTAGAAAATGTCATCGTACAATATTTATCAGTGCATAATATATTGAGCACAGTTGGAGACTCGGAGAAAATATTGATGATACGTTCAACAAAAAAAACAATATTTTTTTTCTTCTTCTCAAAAAACTCAACTCAGAAGAACTCCTTAACAGTCTGGGAGGTTCATGTTTACTCAAACGGAGGAGGTGGTGTAGTAGTCTTATCGAGTTACAAGCACAACTAGACTTGTGTCGTTTGTCACAGAAAAAGGGGAAATTTATCACAATATTTTTGCGCAAGAACCACACGAAGGAGAGAAAAAAACATTAGTATATATGCAGAGCTGCTGCCATTTATCGAAAACAATTTTCACTCTTGATTTACAAGAGGAACAAGAGTGAGAGACAAGGGGAAAAAAGAGTTGGATGATGGTTCATAAATTTTTGTCCTGTTGATGTTGATCTGATCACCATCACCATCATCAGCATTCAGAATCATCATCATCCCCGACAAAGTCTTTTTAGCGATGGGGGGAGGGAGGAAGGCAAAAATTCTCAATGGATTTCTAGATATTATATTATATATAATATATGATTATCACTTGGTTTTGCGGAGCTGTCCCTTTCCGAATAATTTGTGAATATGAGTGCCATAAATTAAATCGATTATTACTACAAATGTCACAACAAACACGGTTTCACCAAGGAGGAGCGCAGAGGCAAAATAGCGGGGTTTGTAGGCATAACAAGATTCTCTGGTTGAGAAATATAAAACAACATGAGGATTTAAAAAAAATAAACGTATATATATATATAAACTTTGTTTCACATTTTTCTTACTGCTAACATTACCATTTGCATGCAAAAGAGGAAGGAACACGACGATACGTACGTAACGTAACACATGCACACTATCAGAGATACGAAAAAGACAAGAGAGAAGGAGGAGAGATATGATAGGTTTGCATTACTTTTACTCAGACGCGTAGACTCTATTTCCGGAAGTGTTGATTGATAATAATTTGTTGTGAGTGAACCGTTTCCCGATTTTTTTTAAACGTACACTCACTCAGTCAGTCAGTGCTTGACAGTTTTTGATAACTTCAAGTTGTGAACATATAGGGATGTGGGGAGGGAATATGAATATCTTTCGTATTATACACACACTGTTTTTTCACTTCAATGAAATATTACGACGTTTCCCTATTTTATCCTGTTTTTTGCACTTCACAGCTTTACTTTTGCATCCGGCGAACACTGCTCGTCCTCTACTTTTATTCCCACATGTGCTGCTGTGCTGTATGTATGATTTAATTGCTTGTTGTTTTGTCGGACATCCGATTCTCGGTTTTGACCGTTAACTCTACGTACGACTCACCCTCCCTCCGCAAGGGCACGACACAAAAAAGTACAAATAAAGGGGCAAATCCTTGATGTGTACACCGAGGGGTTAGTTATGATTTGATACTCCGCGAGGATACAATGCAATCCTCTTCCAGCACTCGCGTCGTGTTTTTTATTATTCAAATTCCGGCTAGCACACAAGGGTCCACACAGATAGAAGCATGAACGGAAAGGGATCCACACCTCAACCACCTTTTTCCCGAGTATCAAAAACAACAATTTTATTCTCTTTATTTCACGTAACACACACGTCCGTGATGGTTTTCAGCTGGCAGTGTCAATTATACAGTATAATCCACATTACAAATGTGAAACGGGGAAAGAGAGATGTGAAAATCCAAAATGTAATTTGTACCAGAGTGTCCGGTCTAAATCCACTGGTTTACTAAATATTTTGACAAAATTTTCACAAAAACAAACTTCACTATACTGGTGGATTACATGTTTTCCAACTTTCATGAGCCAAACGCAAACGAAACGGGTTGATGAACAAAGTAAAAAGAGCTTCACTTGAGAAGAGTTGCTCGCTGTGGCCTGCTATTTCACCAACAACATCACTTGTAGATACAGAATAAGAAATATTTCAACAGTCGGAGCGACATGCACCTGGTCTGGTCTCCGTCAAAGCTGGCGTTGTACTGAAGCCTCAGAAGAGGAATCAACCGTTTCGTTGCCGTCCCCAATAGCTAGACACACATATTGCTTGTACTTTTGTGAGCAGCAGTTGGGATAGCATGCAATCATGCAACGAACAAGTTTTTTTTCCTTCCCTTCAAGCTCTCCTTTACCCTAACATTATACAAGATTCTTGTATCATCACGACAGCAGCAGCCTCCTCACTCAGCTCAGTTCAGTAGTCGAGCAACTTGAGGGAGAAGAGAGCAGATTCGATGCAGTTTTTGCATTTAGGAAATACACAGAATATCTACCATTGCCCCGATTGAGATTGAATATATGTACAACTTTTTTTGGCTGACGGAATATATAATATACCTAGTCGATCGACAATCAAATCGGTTTTTGGCATTGTCTTCTTAAAAAACTCTCACAACTTGTTAAACGAGCAGGGTAGTAAGGAGTTGTTGAGGTGGGCAGAGTTTTTCCAAGAAAAATATTTGTTGCAAAGTTATATAGATTTTTCCCCTTTTTGTTGTTATCGAACCTCTTTGTTGAGGTTCCTGGTACGGGAGGTTTGAACGATTTGAATTTTTTAAGAAAAAAGAATGTAGTCCACTTTGTTAGAACTAACCAACCAACATCGTTTTGTTGAACTTTTACATTTTTTCGGAGTAAACTTAAAACGACGACGATGGAGTTATTGTGGAGGCAAAACTCATTCATGGAGAGAGAGAAAAGTAAGTCAACTCGGGCAAATAAATAAGCAAAATGCAACTCTTTTTTCGGGGGGACTACATACTACTACCTACCTGGAATAATTTTTGAGCTCAGACAAATGAAAAAGTTGAGGTGTATATAGAGTAGAGAGCAGGGTGGGATAGGCATGCAATCCATTTCTTTTCCTTTAAAGAAAGTGCTTCACCTCAAAAATATACTTCTTTTTTTAAAAAAAAAAA
>JAANSN010000182.1:0-80982 GCA_036850665.1 Dicranocentrus wangi | reverse complement strand
AAAAAAAAACGAAAGCAGTTTTTTCTCATTTGAGAGTTAGTTCTCTCTCCTCCTTCTCCTGCATTATTAGAATCGCATTTGCTTCCCTGCCTGCCTGCCTGCCAAACGGCAAAAACAATAACATAGAAGGAAAAAGAATAATGCTCTCACTGGGAAACTAGGATTTTACTCTTGCATTCCACACTCCATTGTTTTTTGTGTCTCGGGATCCAACCATTAAAACATTTTTCTTCATTGACAGACGAGGAAAAAGGGAAAAAAAACCAAGTGGAGCTTTATTTCGGCAAGCAAACCAGCACCCATCCACTCAACATCCTCTGCTCGCTCTTCTTTCTTATTACAAACTCTTCCCATTTTCCCTGTGAGAGAGCTAAAGAGTTTGCTGCTGGCTGGTGGAAAAAGGAAGGTGTATAATATGTCATCTTAGAACTTGATTCTCGTCTCTGATATTCATACATTCTCTGGATTTCTTCGGGTAACACATACACCCAACTTCTTTTTTTTTAAATTGAATACACGGCAACAAAATCCAAATTCAATAGAGAGCGTCTGGCATTAAAGTTGCTTTGCTTGCTTCTTGTACTCCATGGCTCCGTTTTCCCCAGCAAGGTTGCAAGAAGGGAATCACTCAGGAAAGTTGTGTGTGAATCCATTGAAACACTACAAAGTCTTTTCTGACAACTTTGAGCTCCACGTAGTGGTAGTGCATGTATGTATGTATGTGTGTGATGTGACCCAACCAGGACAAAATATTTTAACATGGATTACATTGCGCGAACCCATCAAACCATGTATTATATCCAGGGCTGTTTCACTCCCAGACCAGAGCAGAGCATCGAGCAGAGAGTTGTATGTATAATACCAACCAACGTTGTATTTTCTTCTGAAACGTGAACGCTTTCAGCTTTTTCACATCACGTCACATGAAAAAACCCTTCTCCTGCAGCAGGAGCCTTTTGGATGGATACATACCCATCATTTTGGAGGTTGACTATTATAGGTGCACAACACAACACACAGTTGAATAGGGAGGAAGAAAGGGTATACCCTCCCTGATGGAGAGAGGGTATTCCTCCACTATTTGTATAGTTTTTTTACTATTATGCAACTCTGTGTCGTAGACACAGCATGTTATTATTTTTTTTTGTATTCCACATAGTAGTAGTAGTAGTCGGCAGTCTCTGGTCTCGTGAAACCAAACCTAGCGTACGCAAGAATAGAAAGATATAATATAAAGATTCATATGTACATATCCATACATATACGTGTATATACTTTGTCTCTACTTTCACGTTTTTGGTTTGGTTTTGCAGACACAGACAGTGTATATAAATGGAATCTGGTAACTCAACTATGTTGAGCTTGAGGAGAAAAAAAGCGTTTCGATTTCCATTCAACATTCAACTTCCCTTTTCCCTTTCTAGGTCTCTCTCTCTCTCTCTCTCTATTTACGCTCCTTCTTTCGTTCCTCTTGTGTACATTTCTCCCGTGGTGGTGGAGAATATCGCAGCTACACATGCACGCTTGGCGTCGTACCTACCTGCATGAAAGTCTTTGTCGATTGAGCCATGACATTGTATTGCAAAGCACCATGAAAAAAGTCCACACCAACACACGGGGTCGGTCGGTATGCAATATGTATATGAAAATGCAGGAGGAGGCCTGCTGCATGCAAGATCTCTCCCCGAGTCCGACTGTGTAAATGAGAGGCAGCAAAAGGAATGAAAAGCAAAATAATAATAATAATAATAATAATACGACTACTACTCTTTATCGAGAAGAGTCTGCTGGGCGAAGGGTTGGTTGGCTCATGGAATAATAATAATAAATGATAATAAAAGATTTTCAGAGCAAGGCTTTACGTCTTGTCCATTCTCTCGCTCGTCCTATTCCGATGTATGGAGAATGGACGGACGTGGATTGTGTATCCTCTTCTGTGCACATCATCATCATCATCGTCATCATCCTGCCTGCCTGCCTTGCTACAACATTGTACATCAGCGTGGCGAAAGGCAATGCAAAGTGGGTGATCACAACTGGAGGAGGGGGGTTGTTGGGCTCCGGAGTTTTTTGACTGCGTTCGGCCTCCTTTTACTAGCTTTTCTCATGCAATAATAAAATACCAGCGTGGCGATGCGATGCGATCGCATTGTTACATCCATGCAATTCACAACCACAAACTGTATATATATATATGTCTCTCTCTCGTTGAAAAACAGGATCCAGGGAAAACTGCTGCTCCTACTCCTGCTGCTGTGGTGGTGGTGGTGGTGTGGCTACAAAAAATCTTTTATATGCCATGGATGAGAGCATCCATCCTCAGTTAGCTCAAAAAGCGTACATAAATGGAATAACTCGGTATATCGGAAAGTTAGGCCCTGCCTGCTGGCGATACGATGATAATACCTGATGCAATGCAATAATTTTTTAGAAAAATAAAACAGAGACTCCTCGTTGTACACTTTTTTTTTAAAACCTCTCTCGTATCTTTGTTAATCCCGCATGCAATGTAGGCATCAGTTATTATTCGTTGTAGGCATATACCGTACGTGCAGAGTACACACACACACACACACACATAACACCCCTGAAAACGCTTGCTCACATGTGAGCATCAAAATCATCATCATCATCATCATCCCAGTTCACATCTTGTCTTTTTTCCAAAATGTGAGCCAACCGACTGCAAGTGAACAACTGACGGATGTTGAATACATACGATGGACAACTAAAACCCTTGTATGTTCTCAACGCATGTAGTTTCATGTATGGATCCTTGTACATTTCATTGTAAACCGTGATCATCATCGTCATTATCCTCACATTTGGGAACATCCCAGTTGAAATTATACACGGACTTGTATTGCCATCATCATCATTGCCACCAGTGTGTAAACGCGATTTCCATGTTAAAAACCATGCTTCTCCTATCTTCTACGCTTTTTTAATGATATGGGACTAAATGGGCAGAGAGAGAGAGAGAGAGAGAGAGAATGTAAAAAAGTGTATTACGGCTTTACTCACCACTACCACCACGGCCAGGAGCATCAAAACATTTTTTTTTCTCTCTCTCTCTCTCGCTCAGTTTGGGAGCCGAAACACAACTGCGAATTTGAGTACAGTTTTGAACCCCGTCAATGTTTCCACATTTTTAAAGGCAGTTTCCATCTCCGCCCCACGCAAACCCCGACTACTACTTATCCTAAGGAAGCTTGAGAGTAAACCTTGGAGAAAGTTTTTCTTTTTCCTTAAAAGCCCCAATGTTTTTATTTTCCTCTGCAATTACAATGACAACTCATTAAATCCTCGCTATATGTACTTTTCCCGACATGAGAAACCGCTCGCCTTTCCGTCATCATTCCGCATCCTTACAAAAAGTGGGGAGAGAGAAAAAGAGAGAGACACACACAAGCACACACGGTAACACTTCCCTCTCTCTCTCTCTCTCTCTCTCTCTCTCTGATCTTGTCTCCTGCAAAGCAAAAGTGGACTCATCAAATGGTTTTGTAGTACTTTCAGTCTCAAGCACTGCTCGGCACGGCAGCCAGCCCTGCCTGCCAGAGACAGAGAGCCAGGCAATATATGCACAACCAAAAAACCAAAGAAAAAGTATGTGTTCGCCAGGCAAAGTTCTCCCAGAGAGAGGAGAAATTGTATTAAAAAGCATTAAAAACCTGGTATATACTTATGCTGCTGCTGCTTGCGATGCGATGCCGATGTAAGTTTCCTTCGGCTCACACACACACACTTCTTCTGAATGCCATTCTGTTACCACACTGACTACTTTTTTTTACAAAGTGCATTGCTTCTTCTTCTCTGTGACATGTAGAGGAGAGTGAGTGAGAGTAAGGCTCCGCCGCATGGAACAAGATTGGGCAACGTTTTCTAATGGCAATTGTGACTGCTGCCTATGTGTCCGTCCGTCCTCCGTCCGTGCATACATGCAGAACTCCTCTCTCTCTCTCTCTCTCTCTCGCCTCTTATTATACCCCGTTCCTCCATAATAACAACGAGTTTAGATATATTATATTATATATTATTATGCCCTTTTTATTTATACACATGAATGTACATCTCTTTGCCAGCTCCACTATATATTATTTTCACAGCCTGTGTAGCACATCTTGGATGATGGAAAATCTACCATTGTTTGTGTGCACCAGGAGCACTAACTCACTTTTTAGAGGAATATATATCGCCGCACATATATTAATGCATAATATCCCTACGCCTCTATAGTAGTCATCTCATCGTGAGACGGAGAGAGGGGTATATCCAGGTTACATTTTAACATGTAGTCTCTATTCGGGATGTTACATATTACACATGAAACATGTACCTAGTCGTGCGCTTCTCTCTCATAAAAGTATAATGTTTGTATAGAGGATTTTTTTTGGACAGGCTTAGAGCTCTTAAACTCTGCATATGTCTATGCCTATATGCCTGCCTGCCTGCCTGCTCTTCTCTCCTTTTTGTGCTGCTCCTGCTTTCATGTAGTTCATGTGTGTAAAGTGTAAACCCTATAAAGAATGTGTTTTGGCTGTGGTGCCTACTCTCTATAGAGGCATGGATGTGCAGTGGGTCTCCTCTGAGCCTCCAGCAGCAGCAGACAGGATTGGAAGGGAGAGGAAGTGTGATTGTGACGCTCCTGGCTCAGGATTTTTGCTTGTGTACGCCAGTTTGTGAGGTTTTTCATATAATTCTAGTTTTTACTTTTCAGTTTTTAAGAGTCAGCCCTAAATTCTTTCAGAGAAAACTCATATAATATTTATATTATTATTATTATTATTATTATTATATTTCGCTAGTAGTCAGTGTCCACTTTTTAGCCTTAGTTAAAACTGGAGAAAAAACTGTAATAGTTTGTGTGGATGAGAAAGTAAAGTTGAAAGTAGTAGCAGCAGAGACGACGACGACTTTTGTTTTAGCACAGGAAGTAATACCAAAACTCTCCTTCATCTTGGAAAAGAGGAAAAAAGATTTTTTTGTCGAGACTTCAGAATCCATCATCATCATCCTACCTACCTACCTATACCTCAATCGAGAAAAGGAAAACCCTTTTGTTGTTCCCTTTTTTGTGATTCCTGTTGTTTTAAAAATTGAAACAATTTACTGCCAATAAAACTAATCGGATGTAGAATACAAGTGTGTGTGAGCAAGTGTTTCTCCAATTAAAGGCTTTTACCCAGGTTGTCCAAGGTTTACGAAACTATTTTTTACATATACACATACCTAAGCAGACTGACTGATCCCGACGAAGCGAAGACGACACGACGCGACGGGTCTGTTGTGTGGTTTCGTGAGTGAAGCTGGCTGCTGCGGCTGACATGAGATTCGATGAGAGTGTGTCAGAAAAGGTCACAAAATCAGCGAGGATTATTAACTAACTAAAGTGAGGAGTATCATCATCATCATCATCATCATCAGCCAAGGTTGCATAACACTAATTCTGGCAAGTCCAGCAGCAGCAGCGGTGAATGTGTGTGTGTGTACGTACAAGTACAAGTACGTTTTGTGTGAGTGAGCGTGTGTGTGTGTGTGTGTGCCCCACACCGAAAGAAATCACACTGGTCATCATCATTTTCCATAACCTTGACAGAGAAGTTCAATAGACTAATCAGAGCTAAGTAAAGCGAGAAAGTCTCTACGGAACAGCAGCATTTACACACACAACCCGTATAATTACCTGCTCCGTGCGATTTCAATTGGCATCATCATCATCATCATCAGTCTCAGTCTCTGCTCAAAATCCTGATGAATGACACTTGAGCTGGAAAAAGCATACCACATACTACTGTTGTTGTTCTGTATTATTGTATTTCACCAGAGGAGGAGAGGAGAGCAGACTCACTTTGAAAAGATAACCATGTCCTTGTTATAAATACTCTAGATATTGCATCTCTCACCTTTTACATCTGTGAAAAAAACCATATGCACAGAGAGATACCTACTCCTCTAGAGTGAGAGTGAGAGAGAGAGAATACAAGCCCAACATAGTGGTTGATCTGCTCATCAGCGTCTCGTCTGCAGTCCCCTGCATTGCTTGAGCTTGCAAGAAGAAGAAGAAGAAGAAGAAGAAGAAGAATATAAAAAAATCCTCTCTCCGCAACTGTGTGGATTAACAATGAATTAGAAATAACTTTTTAGAATCCAGACAGATTATTGTGAGAACGAGAACTGGTATTTTTTGGATGAAGGAGTTTAACAACACCGCAGGTATGCATGCTCCTTTTTCATACGTCTCTCTCTTTTAAAACTATAAGGATATCTGGTATCAGAGTCGTATCTTGGGTTTCGCATGGTAATAATAATATGCGTATGCATAGGTAATATCATCAGCCGATTACAACTTTTTTTTTCTCCTTCTTCGCTAAAAAAATCATTCCATTTAAAAATGCAAAATAATAATTTTGTCGGATTTTTTGGGAACCAGGCAGGGGAAATAGGAGAGAGTCTTCAAGTTGTGAGTGAGCAACGTCGTCGGCGTTTATGTCGTAATTTTTTTTTGTGCAGCGGTGTGGTGAGATGAGTTTTGGATGATACGTAAAAAGATTTTGTACACTTTTGTACAAGACCCAAAAGGAGTAATAAAATATTATAATATTGTATGTAATGGGCTTCCCAATAGCCGTTTGAGTCATGCAGACTGACACTACTGCACTGCTCGCTCCGCGGCTGCAAAGCAATATAATAATTTTATTTGAGTGGGAGCTCCTGCTTTGCTACATTTTAGAACAAAAAAGGCTTTAATTTTATGAGAGAATTTTCTCAATGAGTGCTAAATGCCTTGCCGGGTTTAATACCCAAAGTGATTTACCATGTAGCTTGACACATGTGAGCAAATGAGTAATGCACATTTGGGACATGCACGACGACGACGACGACGACGACTTGCCATGATGCATGGGCTGCAGAATGAACAAAATCGATTGTATTGTCAGGTAGTAGTAGTTTAGTGACGAGAGGTCCAAGAATACACACAACTCCATTGTGTTCGTTTCCCTGGGAGAATAAGGGGGGCGATTGTGAATAGACAGCGTTTGGAGACATCATTAGAATAGAACACACACAAGCTAAACTCGTAAACATGCATGCTGGCTTTGCTGCTGCGGTAGGGTTTTTTGGTTGTAACACGAAGAGTTGAAGAAAAGGATTATTGAGCTCGTAGTAAAAAGATTAGCTTAATTTTACTAATCGCCCAAGATGGTGTACCAAGATGAACCAATATGAATGAAACAAGGCGAAAAAAAGGAGAAGAAATGATAGAGCTTTCTCTTGATGTGTGCTTGCTTGTATGTGTCATCCTGCTGATCATATGAGATCATTCTTTAGGATAGTCAGTAGGCGCATTTTCGACGGAAGTAGTTGATGATGAGCGATAACCTCGATAGGAACACGTAATGTAAGAGAATCCTTTGATTGAGGGATAGATTTCAGCGGAAAACTTATCCGCATGCATAATATATTACGGTAACTGCATGAGCAATATGAGCATATATATATAATAATAATAACAAGCATGGAGCACTCGTGTTCTTTAGAATACTTTCATCATGTATCATTCAATAAGTCAGGGTATGTGTGGACATGGAAGTCGTATCGTCGTCGTCGTCGTCGTCGTGAGTGTTGCATATTATATATCGATTTTTTTCAATGGACAGTCATGGCATACTCTAATTCATCCAAGAAATTGATACCCGCTGACTACCATGGAATTCGTGGAAGTGGCATGACTCACTGAACTCATTATTTTCCGGTGTCAGGGGTATCATCCGAATTGAGGTTGTCACTCACCTTTCATGTATTTTATGTATATCTTATAATCACATATTAAGTTTACTCGGTTGGTGCGCACTGCTCCTCCTCCTCAAGTATCATCCAGTATTAAACAAGAGAATTTTGCACACGTTCCAATCCATGACCATCACTTTTTTTTGCAATTTCCTTTCAGATGTGAGTTCACGGGACACCGGAGATTCTCTTTAATATTGTATTAGGGTTTGCAAATCAAAATGTCATCCATACCCTGAACCCATCATCATCAATCAATCACACACTTGTCATAGTGGACACACAACGTGCCGAAGTTAATGATGCAATACAATCCTGAGCCATCACAATTTAAGCCCTCAACTTAACTCATCTATGCAGCTATTATGACATTACATAATATATATCGCAATAAAATTTTATTTAATTGTATCAACAAAAAGAATCTTTCAAGAGGAAAAAACAAAATCCAAGAATTGGACGGCCTTAGTTCAAATTACGGCTTTCTTAAATGACATCCCCTCATCTTTTCAATAATAATAATAACGACTGGATCATCACCACCCCATCATTATAAGCCTGCGTTAAAGGAGGAGAGTTAACGAAGGAAAAAAAGAAATATATATATATTCCAGCAACAAATCACCAAACCAAATCTACTCCACAACGCAACACACTAATGATGAACGGAAGTAGAGCCTTGACGTATACAACATAAAACAACTATGCCTTTTCTTAAAAAAAATATCACCAAAGGAATTATCGCATGACCGCAGATTAATTTATTCTTTTCCTTTTGCTCAAAACTACAACCCGTCGGAGGAGAGAGGCTGCTCTTTTTATGTGAAGAGCAAGTATACAAGTACAAGCATTTCGTCCTTGTCATTTATTTTCTCAGCTTAGCCATCATCATCATCATCTTCTTCTCGTCGTCTTCGTCATCCTCCTTTTCATCGAGCTACCATGTCGACAATTACACAAGAAGACTAAAGTTACACCACCTCGAAAGAAAAAAATAGGAAATACCTATATAAAAAATAACATCTTGCAAGAGCAGGAAAAAGTATCAGGCGGATCCCAACTATTTTTCATACCAGCAGTTGGCGATATTTGCACACAATACAACTGACTTGAGCGCGGTCAATAATACAGGTAGTTTTCTATTTCTCTCTTTCTCTCTCGCTTTTTTCAGAATCATATCGTCCTTGTGTATATTTTTGGGGGGGAGAAGAGTAAAAAAATGAGAGGAAAAAATGTATGGCACGAGCTAAGTTAGATGATATGAGTGCGTGTGTGCACAGTTTTGGGTCCAAAAGTGAGCCTTTGCTCGTGTTCCTCACTCTTTTCTCTTCTTACCAAACTCTCGCACATTCGTCTCCTCGGTTGTCGGCATTTCTCGGCTCAATGCTGCCACTTGAACTTGTAGAGAGGAAAAAAAAAGTTGGGTGTCTTGGTTTGAGAGAGCAGAGTATGTAGTAGTTTAGTAGTAGTAGTTGTTGTAGAAGTACTAGGAGCAGCTATAGACGTTTGTGCAGACTTGGTTTCGTGTCTGGCTGGCTGCTCTCTGGTCGGTGCCCTTAAACTCCGGGAATTTCTTTCCTTTTTCGGAGAAAGAGTATATAAAAATGATGGGAGCGGGCTGGGGAAGCCAGTTGTCTGTTCTGGGTAGCAAGGCAAACACACACACACACACGAGCTGAGGAGACATGTGTCCCGTTGTTGTTTTTTTTTGGTGTCAAGAGGAAACGCCATGTTTCATGAAATGATGTAATTACTATTATTTTATAATTGAGAGCCACACTTTTTTAATGACTTGTAACAGGGCCTGGCTGGCAGGAGGACTGAAATCAATCAACTGTTGTATTATTTTCTCCTGGACTGGAGGAGGACTTGTTGACTACGCGAGAGAATTTGGGACTGGCCGAAGGAAGACAAAAAGATTATTACAACAACTGCAGCAGTGCCACTTGTTGAAAATATGAAGATAAAAGACAGTTCTGTTCGCTCCTGAGGGTTGGCTGGCACTAAAAGGTAAAATAGTAAGGTTCCGCGAGAGGAGTGTCGTGTGGAGTATGCAATTTCCGAGTCAAATGTTATTATAATTATTGCCAACAACAGTTTGACTTGAGAACTCCTCGTTTCTCCTCTCTCTCCGCCTCCTCTGTTTTTGTGTCTTTTTAGGGGTGTATAAAAGAAAGTGCTATCTGTTGAAATAATAAGCACAGTAATTGAAAGACTGATGAGCCTCTTGGAAACAGAAAAAGTCATGGAATCTTAGTAAAAAAGGATATAAAAAACAACGGCCCCACTCTCATTTGCAGAGAAAACGCGATATATACAAAGAGAAATGAAAAAATGGTATGAAAGTGGAGACATAGGAACTATTAATTATTAATCCGTAATAATAATTATACATTTTCTCGACTCTGTAACTGCCTGTCAGACTGCCAATAAAGTAGGAACGGATAGCGTGAGAGTGTAGAGACGACGTGGTTACATAATAGGAGTAGTAGTATCATCGGCATCATCATCATCATCACATCAGACAGACACATCCTTCGTATCGCCATCACATCATCCATCCCCGCATGGCACTTCCCTCGGCCCAGCACACGATGTACTTCCAGCGAGAAAAAATCCAACTTATGAGTTAATTGGAGGAGTGAGACAAGACACATGAAATGAGTTCTGCATCAGCAGCGTCGTCGACATCGACAAAGAAAGTAGAATGGTACCACTTGGACAGAGTCGCCCTAGCGAAGAGGATCTGTTTGGATAATACCAAGTCGAAAACAACTGCTTTGAATAATAATAATAACAATAACAACAATAATTACGGGAGTAGTGGCACGAACGCAAAGAGTGGGAAGGCTAACAATGTGACCACTAGTTCAGCCAGTACAATAATATCCAGTGTGACCAGTGTGCCCGCCAGCAATAAGCTCTCGTCCTATGACCATCATCATCATCGCCTCTACCCACGACCAGCAATTGGCAAGGAGGGGTTTGACCCGGGGAGTAGTACTCCTGGTGGTGGCGTGGGTGCCACTAGCTACGCAGCTGTAGATCCCTCCAAGGGAATATTTGCACTGCGGTATAATACGAGTAATATCCCGGCACCAAGCTCCACTTCTAGTTTCGCCTCCAACACGAGTCGACAGCTAGTGCTTCAGCAGAAGCGGAAACGGAAGGCGACTTCGCGGGTGGTCCAGCCACTCCAGCAGCAAAGTCAGTGTAATAAGCGATTTCTAGATGAGGACAGTATCATTGTCAATGGTGCGACAAGTGTCAGCAGTGCAAGTTCATGTGGCAGTAGCAGTCGGAGTAGTAGTAGTGGGGTTTCCAGTGATTTTGAAGAGTTGGACGCGACCAGCATGAAGGTGGCGGGTACTCAGAGGACGAGTGGGGACTGCCAGTCTTCCTCCTCCGAATGTGAAGAGGAGGACGAGGAAGGCTCCCCACTGCCCATTGTCTCCCCATATGCCCCCAGTAGTAAAGTGTGCAAGAGTGCAGGTGGTGGAAGTGGCGGTGGTAACAATAACAACAACAACAACAATAATAATAATAATCTCTCCGTTTTAACTAGTATGGGTGGTGAGGGTGCAAGTGTTGGTGCGAGTGGAAAGGGTAGCAGTGTTATCCTATGTAAAGGGGGACGGGTGGAAGTCCCCAGAACGGTGAATGGCAAAGTGACCCATAAAGCAATGCATACTTTGACCCATCATCACGGGCCTAGTAGTGGTAAAATCTCTTGTAAAGTGGACGGGTCCAACGGGACCACCCCGTCGTCAAGGTGTAAGCACGCTAATGGCTCTTTACATTCTTCGGCTAGTAGCACGACAAGTGGGAGCACTGACAATGATCGTGATACGGACAATAGTTTCTCCGAGTTCCCACCAGACCTCGATTTCATCGGCGTTTCCGACAAGAGCAAACGGAGAACGGATCGCTATGATTCTTCCGAATCGTCGGACAGGTGAGCTTTAAACTTTAAACCTATTTTTTCAAGTATTTAAACCACATGGTAACTTATACTTACGACTATCATTCACCATGTCATCAGCAACCCAAATAACACAAATCTCTTCTGGCAGCCTACATTGATTGGCAAACATATTATAACCCATATGTATGTAATAATAATGCTTTAAGAGCTGCTCTCAATTCTCAAAAATATCCCCACCACCATCATCATCATCATGAGTTAAGTACATGATGACGACGAGCACTTGATATACCCAGAAAAAAATAACACGAAATCAAAGTTTCATGAGCCCATGTCACATTTCCACATAGTCCATTGTCTTTATCATGAAGGCAAAACGACAAATCTTATCAGTTGGCTTGTACGTGCATTTGAAAAAAATGAGAGAGAGAGCTGATAAACAACATATCCCACAACTCATCCCGTCGTCCCTATTTCACACATTTTTTATTCTTTTTTTTTTTTTAAAAAAAAAGCTCAAGTATGCCCAAATTCCTCACACAAGTACATCATGAGAAAAGCAAATAATAATCGACTCATTTTCAGTAAATAAGTAAGTTTGTGCATTTTGTGTTATATGATCCCCTAATCCCGACCGACCGAGCGTTGTATAACCTTCAATGTTGCAATCCCCGTTTACAACACTTCGTCCTCGTCGTCGACGTCGTCGTCCTCCTCCTCCTCCTGCATCTTTATGGCCCCTCTCTCACCTCACATGTGATAATGATGCAGTTAAATGTCATTATTAGCCATATTATATGAAACAAACATGCCCAATATATATATTTGTCACGTTGAACGAAAAGGCTGGTGTTGATACACTTTTTTTTCTCTCGTGTTTGTGTGAACTGTGTGCACACACACCATGCGCACACCGTGGACATCATGTTTTTTAAGTGTTTACCCCTCATTTGTTTGCTATTCCAACACGCAACTTCCTCTGGCATCGTCACCAAACATTCACATCCTCTCCCTATTAGAAAAAAACGTGGTCTTCCCCTCTAAAACAATCATAAGCATCCTTTATGACGTATGTCCAATAATTTCAACTCACTTCCGCTAACAACATTTTTATATTCTTCCTCACATTATATTGCTGCGAGCAGCGGACTTGATGATGATGCTACTTTTAGGCGAAGAAAGAGACATAACTAAGTAATATATATGTTATGACAGATTTAAACTGCTCTCATACTCATACTATACTCCTTTCCGCCACCAATTAGCGTTTATGCAACGTCATTTATTATTTGACACAAGTTTGGGGGATTAGGGTTGAAATGCTGGGGTTTGGAGAATGTGAAATATGAAGCTGTTTGTTGTGGTAAGGGTTGAGTTACCACAATTAGGAGATTTTGTTTTTCTTGTAAATTTCTTGCAGCAGCGATAATATAATGAGCCATTCTCGGGCTTGCGGAGAAAAGGTGTGTTTACGACCATTTTATAGGATTTTAATGGGCATAGGTATATGGACTTTTGACTGATAACGCTCACCTCTCCGATGAATGCTCTTAATTAGAAGATAATTACCACTAAAACATAATATTCTAACAGAATATTGAGCAGAAGAAGAGGAACCTGCGCTTAGGAACTGGCTGCCTCGTTTTGCGTCCTCCATGTATATATATATCTCTCAATCATTCACACGCTTAGCAGAGTTTGGCCCTCATTTTGTGGCAGTTTGTGTTCATGGGCAATCAGGAATTTCTCAAGCAAACTGTCATCGTTTCATCCTTGCGAGATAATTTACAGCAGGAAATTACTCTTCATGTTGACATCACAAGGACAGCTAGATTATTCCTCGCTTTGGGAGATGTGTTCCACGAAATTTATGTGATTTTCATAGATCAAAGGGTCATCTACAAGTTGATACCAACTTGTATTCAATATAGGGGAAGTCTTTTAAGTCATCTTTCCTCCCCCTTCTTCTTGTTAAATACTACATTTCCTTTGCCAAGGTAAAATCCTCTTCTGAGTTTCTTAAGATGAGCTAAAAAGGATTTTTCCTCTTTGGGATGATGATGATGAGCCACAGCATAGAATTAGTTATCACCTCTAGCTACCGATGATGACGATGATGATGACTTTGATGACAGGAGGAACAGCGACGACCCTTGTCCCAACTTCCCCTTTTTTATGCATCAAACAATAGTTAAAGGATTTGACAGAAAATGTCATCATCATCAGCTTGGCGCAAGTAAATCAGACACGACTTTTTTCCCATCATAAGACATGCTCAATAAAAAAAAAGCCCCCACATCTTCGACAACCTCCTCATCCCATTCTTACCCTCTCTGGAATGGGAATTACACACACGGCAGATATTTTAACAGTTGGTTGGACTGCCTGCCTGCACCTTTTTTGGGGAAGCATAGTGTGTGTGTGTATGTGTTTGCCTGTCTGTCTTCAGTGTATCCTATTCTCCTTCATGGTATTCCACATGCCATAAAGATGACTCCCCCAAAAACACCACCATACCACCATAGTCAGACAGAGAGATACATGCATACTAATAATAATAGTGTACCCAGTCCACAGTAAATTCCAGCCAACCAACCAACCCTCTCTCTCTCCTCTCCTCTCCTCTTCTCTACTTACTCTAGCACTTCAGCATTTGGGATTTACGGGGAAGGAGAGCCGTCGTCGTCGTCGTATGAGGGTTGGTTTTTCTCTCTCTATCTCGCCGAGCGAAGTTGTCAGGCAGGCAAGAGGAGCATTGCAAGTTGCAACTATTTTCCGTGGCGTAGATCGTACAATGCCCTGAAAAGTGCGTGGAGGTGGGACATACATATATCTCCTCTGCTCCTATATACATTCTCCTCACCATTGATGATGAGGGTGACGTCAGCCTTCCCTGCAGCAACTCTAGGACAACTAGCACGTACGCACAAAAATCTTTGTCTGCTGATGATGATGCACAACTCCACTCCACGGCTTACACTTCTTACTATTACTACCCTCTCCCCTGACTGTTGTGTTGTGTATCGGTTCAGAAGAAGAGACAGGATCATCGAATCCATCCCGTCATATAAATATATTCCTTTCTTTCTCATCGTGTTGTTCCAGCTAGCTCCAGCTTGAATCCAAGCTGGTCCAACAACCGAGCAAACGAAGGCTCCCAGACGAGATGAACCTGACACAATGATGGTGATGCCTTTTGTTCCTTGCATCATATCAGCGGCATATAATATGCAACTGCACATTCCCAGCTCTCCTCCTGACACAGAGCACAAACCAACAGTGTTTTACCATGATGATTGCAGTCAGAGGGAGAGACAAGAGGATGTTGGATGGCTGGCTGGTTGGATGAGGATGATGATGATGATATTCTCATGATGATACTACTTCCACTACCGTATTTGCTAACTAGTGTTACCCCTGGATATGTTTACGAAGATAGTCGGAGGCTCGAGGGAGTTATCTGTAAATCTGGTCATGAGAGTTGCAGCAGGAGAATCATCGTCATCAGGAGGAGCTGCAGGAGCAGCAGCGTTCTCCGCTATAGTCCTTTTTTCGTCTCGGTGGTGTAGATAGATTGATAGGATATGCCAAAAACTATTAGGGAAACGGAAAATGTATCCTTGATCCATCTCTCGAGCTCCATTTTTCCCGACTCTTTTTCTGTCGTTTATATATATATATATATATATATATATACAGCCTTTTCCTACCACCATCGTCATCATCATCAGCTCACAAAAAGCTCCGAACAACGTAGATCGTAGGGAGCGTACACACGTTCTCTCGTTTCGTCGACAACATCTGCCAAGCAGTCAGCTTTTACAGTTTTTTTCATGAACGAATCCAACTACCACTTCATAAATGAGAATATTCTATTAAATGGTTGGAGATTGGAGAGTGAGTGGAGAGAGATGGGAAAAAAGAGAAGAAGTCGCTGCTAGTTGAAAAACGCGATGTGATGATGATGATGCTGCTGCGGCGGAGTGGCAACTCTTCCCAAGATTTTTCCTTGTGATCCCATATCACAATTAAGTTCTGCGGGAGGTTATTCCTATTTATTGACTAGGCATATAGGCATAATATATATACGATGGGCATGTACGATGCGATGTGTGTGTGTATAGTAGTATAATGTACAATATTGTACAAAAAAAATTCCCTGAAAATACGCTAATAATAAGGGGATTGCGTATATATACCAACTTTTTTTTGCTCTCCTCTATCATCCTATACTTTATTATATTATGCATTTCATTTCTGATTTTTATTATCCCCCTAACATCATTCAATGTTGGAGTAGAGCAGAGCACAGCAGCAGCAGCAACCCTCGTCGGTCCCGAATAAAAATGTTGATTTGGCCTTCGTGTCAATATAAAACCGAGATGAGTGGCGAACACATAAAATTAACGCAACGCGTTGGATCATTCACTTAAAATATAATTGAATCATGTTGTGCAATCCTCCTGCTCCCGGGTTTTTCGGAGAGTGAGTGAGCGGAAAGTAACGCGTCGCGGATCAGCAATCTTCCCAGTCTGGATTTTTAACTTAATTTTTATTCCTTCCTTCATGTCATGTCTCATCCCCTTTTACACACATTTCTTGAGATCATCATCATCAATATCATCATCATCCACAATGTCTGCGTCTGTTTGATTCTCCTCTGTATGTTACCGTGAAGGAAAATATAAGTTTGGTCTCCTAAAGCCCTCCTTGCATCATCATCATCATCGTTTTTATGTAATATTTATTATGTTAATACTTTAAGCTGGTTATTGAGCCAATAAAACTGTTCAAATGTCAGTAAACTTGTCAGACGCCTTTTCCCTTCATAAACAATTTCCCAATTTCTAAAGGACAGTACAATGGGACTTTCTCATTTGAAATAATTTAAGAGTACAACATTATATGATGTGTTTGCCATTGTTCAATCTTTTCTTAAATTTTATTGTTAAGTTGGTCCTCCATCCAATTATTATTCATTTATCAAGGAACATAGTAACGTATAGAGTTCCAGTCCCAGTCGCTCCCAATCCCCCGACCGATTTGAAGCATGCATGCAGGCCGTGTGCAGAGGCAGTGGGAGAAAAATGAAAATGAGGTTTTTCAAGAGTTCATTCTATTGAGGGCTATCTATCGATTCACAATATATCATATTATTATTGTGTATAGGGCAGCTAGAGATACCGTAAATATCTGAAACATTCACTCTCATTCCTTTGTTCACTCCGTGTCAGTGTCAAATATGGAATGTTCGATTTTTTTTTCAAAGCATCTTCACTCACACACATCCTTATAACCACTACTTGTAGGCTCGCATATCGTCCAGCCACAGTTTCTCAGACGTGCCTCCTAATAAACACTTGTATTTTATAATAATATGCAGCGAAGCTTGAGTGACAAGTACCCAAAGGGCAGAAATTAAGCCTTTCACTCAAATCCCCAACCTAAACTGCTCAGCTACGTGTTCTACGTACGTACGTAGTACATCTACACCCGAAGTTTGCAGAGGAGGGCCTCCGGATTTATGAACTTTGAGAGGTGAAACGGACACCTTAGCGTTGCGTTGTTGGGAACTCGCAGTCAGTTTAACAATTAGGAAACAAAACTTTTTAACTTAGCTCCTCCTTGTGCGGAATTCTTTGTGGGAAGATATATTTTCCCTACAAAAAAACCCCGTTTCTCAGTCCATGTATGTGCCTTGCCCCTCCACAACATTTTTCATTCATACGGTAGTGTAGTATTGAGTGTACCAATCTAATTGGCATTCTGTCATCTGCAGTTGTCCCCAAACCGAGAGGAAAGCTATTTTCTATAAATAGAGACAACTGAATGGACCCTTTCATTGTTCCACCCTGTGTGAGTGTATGTGTGTATGTGTTTGTATCAGCAAATATCCCAACTTATGAATTATGATGATGAACAGAAGACAAGGTCTTTTGGTCGAACGAAACTGTGTGAACTCCCAAAATGTGATGTGTAAATACAAATGGGACACACGTTTTTACCTAAATGACCAGAAGGGTTTTTAAAACTAAGGAGCGAGAAGCTTAGCCAAATTACAATGTATCGTCAAGTACAGTGTTTTTCGTGACGCCTTTCAATCACTGCCCACCACCATTTCATATATTTATTCAAGGTGAGGGACTTGACTCATCAAAAAGCATTTTGTAAATCTGAGAGTCTTTTTAGTCTTCCAACATTTTGAAATGAACTCAGGGTTGGAGTGGAGTGGAAAAGAAGAAGAACAAAGATGAGCTACACAAGTAACACAAGTGTGTTGTTGTTGGTTGTATGGCTCAGCCAGTTAGCGATTTGAGCAGAGGTGTAGCCCAAGACACTAAAAAGCAGTGCTTTTTCCTCTAAAAAAAAGTGGGGTTGTCATTATCATCATCTTTTTTGTATCACCATCATCATCATCATCATCACCACCACCACCGTCAAGAATAAAAAAATTGTTGTTTTGGAGAATGGTGTATAAACTCTCCAGAAGGAACTACTGTTGCATTTAATATGGAAATGGAATAATACACAGTCGCAATCCCAATACAAAATTTCATATTAAGAAAGAAAAAAAAAGAGTAAAACATGAGCTCCCCGTTTTTCTCGACTCATCGTCAGATAAAATTCAAAGCTGTGAATAATAATAATAAAGGAGGAGAAGAAGGGGGAACCTGTCCTGGTGGAACCACTACTCTCTTCCCTGCTGGATTACGAAATAAGTGTTGTTTAGATGGATGGATGGGTAGAGAGCTAGAGTAGTTCCTTCCTTTATCGATGTATTATTATATAGCCAGGTAAAAGTATAAAATGCAGAGGTAAATGCAGTAGTAGTAGTAGTAGTAGTGGAGCTTCCACTACCACAGCGGAGGTACTAGTCGCCAGTCTTTTTTTTAATATCACAGATTATGCATTACTTATTTGCACCTTCTTTTTTTACTACCATGATATGTATCTGTGAAATTGGAAGGGGGAAAATATATCCGTCTCTCTCTCTCTCTCTCTCTCTCTCGCAAAAGCTAATAATTTCCTTTGAATTATATCCGCTACTCAATTAAATCAAGCTACTAAGTATTTTGCGTTTCACGTGTGTGGAAAAATAATAGAGACGACGAGAGACGACTCTGATATGATGTTCTCCTTGTCGTCTGCCTGCTTTCATCCGTCCATCCAGGTTATATATACGTTGTCATAATAATAATAATAATAAAGGGATTATCAACTGCATTCTAAATTCTGTCTGATATGATGATGGCAATGCAATGGCAACGGGCACAGACAGACATCACAGAGTTTCCTTTTTTCAGAGCTTGTTTGCCGAAGCGGAGGAAACATGTACTTATAAATTCTTTAATGAAAGGTATTTAGCGCTGAAAAGTGGAGAAAACATGCATAAAAACGAGATTTCATCTTGGTGCTAGTCTGCTATCAGCTAAGCGACTAGTGATTACACTATTTTTCTATCATTAATCATTAGCATTATGAATCAGATTAGTTGTGGGGGAAACTGGTGGAAAAATGGAACAATTTTTGGGTTGCATACATACTCTAAACCATATTTCAGCGCAGTGCATTTACGTAACTCGTGGGTCGATTTGAGAGCAGTTTTTATGAGGCTAACTAATTATGCATGCATGTATAACCAACCGACAAGGATCTTGTCGGTCACTTTTATGTCAATTTCGATTAGCTAGCACTAAACACGACAAGTAAAAAAATATATTGTTTTGTAACCTATTTTTTCTTCTTTGTTTCAGTGGCGTTGCTACACTCAGTCCTAGTACAAGTGACTCACCGGAACTGATTTCAACGTGTTGTGACTTCACCTCAGAACATCTTGATGTTGGCAACTTGATCTCGGCAAGTCGTTCGTCGTCATCGTCGTCGTTTCCTACGACGAAATCGTCATCCTCCTCCTCGACCACATCATCGTGCTCAGGGAGCACCGGGTGCTTGACGGAAACACAAAGTGAAACAACGGGCACTGGGACGACGACTAGCAAAATACTTACGCCAACGTTACCTTCGTCAACGGTGGACTCTGGCTCTTTAGCTACCAATCCTCCGGTTGTTCAAGACACGTTGTGTATGTGGAAAGGATGCACATGCTCCACGGAAGCCAGTCACAATATTCTTGAACATATCCAGGTACGTACATCAAAAGTGGGGAGGATTGAAAACATTTTCCAACTCTTTTGTGATCTCTATCAACATCCCTGTCATAAAAACCTGTACTGAATACCTGCTAATTTTCCCCTGCCTTACTTTTACCTTTTGAAGAAACCTCCGTTTTGCCTCACTGCTTCTTTACTGTAACCCTTTCCTCGTGGGATTAATAAGATAAAAATCGTTTAGTTTAATCCTTGTGGACTCCCTATGCATCCAGGTTTGCAGAATGCATGCACTCCTTTACAAAAAGCTTTCAAATAATAATGATAAAAGAAGCATGATTGCCATCTGTCTTCTCAAAGCCCCTTAGCCAGTCCGCACATCTCTCAATTTTTCATAGAGAAACCCGAATAGTTAATCTCCTTGTCTTAATCGAGTTCTTCTAGATGTTTTTATGATTTATGATTTAAACGGAGCTGGACAAGGTGCATGGATTTTCACAGGAAAAAATCCCGAGGAAAAAAAAACCTCCTCGCTCAATTGCACCAGTTAATACTAGCCAGTTAGTTTGAAGAACGAAAGGTGCAATTGAACGACAACTTGTTCTTATTTTTCTTCTTCTTGCGTAATACATATTATGCCTATAGTGCTTACTCAATGCGTAATTGTTTCAGCTGAAAACAGGATGGTGGTGGTGGTGTTATGGTGTGCTTTATCTTAATGAAACTACTCGGAACTGATATGCTATGATTATGACTACAAGTAGGAATGTGAGTTACGAAAATGCCAACTAATTCCAGGTTTTTCGGCGTTCGTCTCAACCTCCCCGTCTTAATTTTTTGATACCTGTTTTTATAGCACACACAACAACACACGATTATAATAAAAATGTGTCTAGCATGTATAGAACCTATATACGCCTATTCCTGATATTTGCACACACCACACCAGAGAGAGATGACTGAAATTGATAAAAAAATTAGGTATTTTATTTTCTCATTCCTCCCAACACTGGGAAATCCGTATCTCCCAAGAATTGCTCTAAAAACACGTAATTCGCGGAGCAGAACATAACAACACGGTATTAGTATCATGCTTTTTTTGTGTTGATTGCAATAGCTCGGACTGCTGGTATGTGTGTGTGTGTGTGTGGATTCCATCCATAAAGTAAGTAATATTTTATGAAAGAGTTGATAACAAAGGGGGAAAACAGCGTGTAGTCATACATTCACTCTGCAATTATTACCTACTACGAACAAGAAATACCTGTAGTCTGGCTGGACGACTCCTACTCCTACTTTGTTACAAAAACAGGAGTAAAAATAAGCCCTGGCATTTAAGTTAAAATACCTAAGTGCAAGTCATGCTTCCGTTGGGTCAGTCAGTCAGTTCCTATTTTTTCTAGCTTGTAAAAATTTACAGGATGTGTAAAAACACGTTATTATTATTATCCATGTCAAGTGGTTAAATGTATTGCTTCCAACATTTTTTTTATATATTTTTTTGGCCTCGCACGGAGAAAATTGACTGGGTCGTGAATTCAAGGAAAATTATGTCGTGAGCCAGGAAATTGCATGCGATTTTCTCGGGCCCGTCCTTCTGACGGTCATGCACCTTGAAGTTCAGAGAAAAGGACAGGGAAATAGTGGTTTAGGTAGCTCAGTGGTGCCAGTGCCGACCTTATTGATTACTTCACGAAAAAACGCTGTGTGTGTGTGTGTGTGTATGTGTGTGGCGTAAGAGGAGAGAGTTGCGCTTGGTCTGCTGTGGTCGTCGGCTCCTTGGCATTCCTGGAAATATAGTAGACTAAGCTTTTGTAAATGAAACTTGCATTTTGGTGTACTCGTCCTCGTACGTACCCCTCTTGCCTCTTTGTACACCACGCGTGCATGCATTTGAGTGAGAGAGAGTTAGGGCAGAGCAGCGTACAAGAGTTGTTGTTAGCAACACTCACTCACTGCATGCATGGACTGGAGAGGAGCCCAGCGGTACTACATACTGCTGGAAGGGAGTAATAATAATAATAGTGGTGCATGGGGTACTCCCTCCGTTAGCAAATTACTCGAATGCGTTTTCATACTCAAGCGGGCTATACTTATCGTTCCCTGTGACAAGAATTTTTATGTAGGTAATCAATAATAATGGGCATTAAGCTGGGGGAAAAGGAGCGATTTTAAACGGTTTCGTGAATGGAGTCCAGTCCAGCAGACTGACGCTGAGTGAGATGGCCACACCGTGCAAAAAAAACTGAAAGAAAGAAGAAAACAACATTGTCTCTTGGTTGTCCATGTCTCCAGCGGATATTGACATCCAATGGTTAATTGGATCCTTGCATAATTTAAAGTGGAACCTGGAAAATGAGCTATGCGTCACCAAAACTAATGTTATGCCTGGAGCTGCAATTGAGTTAATTTGTAGCTTTGTATGTTTGACAGGTTCCCATTTTTGCCAAATTCGCCTTTGCTTTTGCTTAAGACACCCGGCCTTTTCTCCCTCCCTCCCCTTTAACGTTGATTAGAGTTAGTTGTGTTTCTAATAATGGATGAAAGATGATAGTATATTATTAAGTATGTTGTGTTGTATACAAATAACTACAGACGACGCATGTGGCCCCTCAAGTGAAGACAGCGGGTTACGTTTGTCTATGGGAGGGATGTAAAGTGTTCAATAAGAGGTCATCCTCGCTCTCATGGCTTGAACGACATGTCCTAAGTCACAGTGGTAACAAGCCCTTTAAATGCATCTTCCCAGGTTGTGGTCTTTCATTCTCCTCACAAGTAAGTTCAGCGACGGACGGCTATGGTCCTGTGTACAATAATACAGATGACATTATTCTGACGGGGGGAGAAACGGAAATTACTTTTGACTGGCAAATGGAAAATTTTGACTCACTAATTGCCTTTTTGTACAGAACGCGTTGGAGAGACACGTGAATAGTCATATCGCTACCAATGGTACTACGAATGCAACGCAAGGAAATTCAACGGTGGCTAATAAAAAGATTGATGCTAGCCCTGCGAAGTCATCTCGCAGGAAAAAGATTCGCTTCCGAAAGCAAAGAGTTAATATAGGTAAGGAAGGAGCTCGTAAAACCCTCCATTCATTACTTGGCATTACTTCCGTAGTTATTAGCTGAAATTGAAATTACTACTAATTGTAAGCCCATCTGTAGAGTCATACGTGGATTTGACTAAATTAACAATTAAAAATAACCAAATTGCTTTCGGAAAGTCGGGAAATGGATTAATAAAATGTACAAGCTCACTTGGTGTTTTTGATCTAACGTAGGTCAACGGGTGGATTACTTCGATAAACGGATAATGGAGGTAATCAAGCATTGGCTTGCGTCATCCGTCGACCAATTTGCAGTTAATGCACATGACTGTACTTTTAGAGGAGAGGTAATTAATTACTCCAATATTTGATAAGCTATATATATTTTTGAAAGGGATTTTTGACATGTTTTTTGATTGCTGACTATTACTTTGACTTTTTTTTACACAGATTGTAGCAAAGCGGGTTATTGCTCATTGCGAACCACAGTTCCTCGTTCGGTGGCACCCCCGATTCATGTAAGCGATCCTTTCCTTATTTATAAACACTTGTTTTGACTAATTACTAAATTGCCAAATAATCACACGTATTTTTATTTTTTTTGAATAACAGCATTCCCGACGAATGGATGGCGCAGAGCAAGTACTCCAAAATAAAACTGGTGCCACTTCGTCGAATCCCAGCGGAAAAGATACGATTGCTGTACCCTGCTTTATTCCCTCCATCACGACAAGAGAAAGCATCTCGAAAACGAAAAACTCGGGCCAACTTTTCGCCTTTATCAGCTCGTTCAACGCCAACGCACTCAGAGGGGTCCAGTTCTCTAACGACATTGCCACCATCACCAAACCTCTCGCCATCCGAGATCCATTCGTTCATAGAATCCGAAAGTTTTCTCAATTCCAGCCGTAGTACAAGGTCTTCTTCTTCCTCCTCGTCTACATGTTCATTCACATCTTCCTCATCAGCACAAAAATCATCGGCGCATCATCACAAGAACAACAATAGTACAACAATGACGATGGAAAGATGCTCAGGGACGAAATCTGGGATTGAGCAAGAAGAAGACAAGTGTCATAAAAAATTTTGTGGTAGTTCAACTTGTGATTGTCCAAGTGCTCTGTTAGGTGATGATAATACTAGTTTGGATTCATCTCACTGGGCGTTAGAAGTTCTCTACGAGGAACTAGGAATGTTCCCATCTTGACAACAATAGCGTGCTTAAAGTACATAAAAGAAGAAAAATAGAAGAAAATACACTAGAAACATTTTTTGTGTACCGTCAACACTCTCTCCCACTCTCTCTCTTCGACTTTGATTTTACAGTTTAGAGACCACATCTATTTGTTGATCTCTCAGTATTCTTAATCATTATTATCATAATTATACATCACTACACTCTCCGTTTTTTTTTAGCCTAAACAACTCTATCGTGTTTTTAACATTGTATTCTTCGAATGCCACTACAAAAAATACGACGTCGTAGTGAACATATATAATAGCTATGTTTTTAAGTTTTATTTTGAGAAGAAGAAGAAGTGCGAGCTGTCATTCATTCCTTCGGTTCTTGGAAACAAGGGAAAGTTTATACTTATAATACATGGATAAGTGAACAAAAAATAATGTTTTTTCTAGACTTACAGACACAACGTTTTGCGGATATAAGTCACATATTTACCATGTACTACATACACTGCCCGTGTTATCTATTAAGCTGCAGTCTAATATGTAACAGAGAAAAAAAGGAGCTAATTTAGATCATGTGATAATCTTGCCCTATTTAAAAAAAACTTAATTTATTTCTTTACTTTTACTACACACACCACATCTAGTGATGATTTTTTGTTGTTGTTTTTGTTTTAAAAGGGTTTTTTTACCTCGTTTTGCCAATTGTGCAGTGCCTCAACCCTCACAAATTTTATTAATGCTTTGATTGAACTGTACTCCTTATAAAATATTATCACTATAAAAGGATACGATACTCTAGTTTCTAGTATAATCAGCTAAACCATATAAGTTTTACAANGTGCCTCAACCCTCACAAATTTTATTAATGCTTTGATTGAACTGTACTCCTTATAAAATATTATCACTATAAAAGGATACGATACTCTAGTTTCTAGTATAATCAGCTAAACTATATAAGTTTTACAAGTTCAACTTTGATTTTTGTTTTAGCCTTTCCTTAAACTGTATTGCACGTACCACAGTCACAACTTGTGCATCTCACACAGCGCGTGTTAAAATGGGACGACTTTTTTTTACTCGCCATACTTTAAAGAGATTATATATTTATCTTTAATATTAATCAGCGCGAGAAAGGAACCCTGTTAGAACGCAAAATCTTTTTGCCACTTGTCAAAAAAAACCGAATTCTTGAATCCGATAACTCTATATATATAATTACTCGCACGATGAATATCATCATGACTTTACCAGGAATTAGCATACTACACCACATCAACCCAAGCCAAAAGGAAGATTTCAGTTTTTAGAGAGCCACTTGAAAAACTCATATTTTCACAGAAACAAAAGGGAAGTAGTACCAGACTACAACGTGCTATTTGTTATTATATAAATACTAATATGCTTGTTGGGGAAAAACTTATATGTACATGCTAAACCTATGTATATTTAATCGTATTAAGCAAGCAAAACAAGAAACTACATACTTCGTAGTGTTTCCCCCATTATTATCAGGTACACGAGTTAACTAACAGTTAGAGAAAACTCTGGTGTAAATCAGTCCAGTACACACACGATTTGCTTGACTGCTCGATATCATTGTAGTGTACAGTTTTACTTAGAGACTCGTAGTAGGAATATTCGTCATTATAATGGCCATTAATGTAACGGTTTTAATTTATACGACTCGTTGTTACTTTGTTTTTATAAGTTAGCAGCAGCATATATTATATAATACACATATATTACAGGTATGATGATGATGCATTTAATAGATAATCGACTCTACAAGGTAATAAGTTTTTATTGTTTCAGTTATTGTTAGGTCATAAGCAGGGCAGGACTAGTTGTTAGTTTAAAGAAATACATTTTAAGCAGTATTGACTATTTTTAGTGATGTAAAAAAAACGCGACAAGTTTTGTGAGTATGCTTGACAAAACGTGTAAATAGAGCCATACAGATATATAGCTAGTTATAGTACTGTTGCTTCAGAAGTTTTAAGGAACGACAAAGTGTAATTCTCTCGCAAACTAATGTATCGTCGTATCGTATCGTACTTCGTACTTGTAGAAAGAGAAATGCGCAAAAAAATTCCAGGTTTAGGTAAGAAAAGTTTGTTAAGGAAAAACAAATCTATCGTCTTAAAGTCTATAAGGTCTTAGGGATAGGATACATTTGCAAGGTCTGAAATCCCATGGCTGGCTCCTCGAGAGACCACCGTGGATTTCTATGGCTGCATTGAGCAAAAGTCACTGCCAGACTGTAAAGAAGGGTGTCCCCAATGACCACAGCATGGACATGTAGGATTGAAATGCTAACTGCGATTTTTTTTGGAGGGTTTGGTTGGATGAGTGGGAAACGAACGGTACGAGAAACACACCTCGGGTGAAAGTTTTGTGTAGGGAATGATAGTCCAAAAAAAATTGTAGCAATTGTGCATATTCACTTTTACACAAGGCTGTTGGATCACATGGCATCTTGAGGATTTTCCGTAAGCTCTCCTATGTAATTTCTATAAAATTTCTATAAATATGTAATACAATTTCTCCAGACGACACAGTTAGACAACCTGAGTCCCACGTTTTTCGTTAGAGTTCCATGTAAAATTTAAATTTATGAACAAAGTATTATTAGCTGTATTAAATACATGTTAAATATGAGTGTATAACATTGAAACCTTTTCAACCAACTAGCATATTAAAGAGAAAACTATCCCGTATATGTAACGAGCAAAGAAAGAGTCGAAAAAAATTGCAAGAATCAACAGAGACATATTTTAGTGCTATAATACGCAAAGCAACGATGATGAATAGGATATATATTTTTTCGCATCCAAATGTTTCGAAGCTTTATTGGTGACCACCTTTTCGTCGGTCTACCGTCACTCTATACTAACTAACTACTTGAACAGTGATTTTTACCCCGTACAGGTACAGAATACACACGAATATTAGGAATTATATATATATATATGTTTTAGCGAAATTGAGGAGGACCCCATTCGGCACACCATACTTAATTAGTCTCACCACTCAAATTTACTGTGAGTTGCACAAGAACCATGCAGCTAGCAACTAAATTTAGTTTGGAAACGACCATTCTCTTCTTCTAGTTACACCTTTGTCCTCCACCAAAAAGGCAAAGTTTCATAGCCCTGTCCTCAAGCGTTGATTCTTGTATTTCAGTCAGTCAGAAAGGGTGTTTTCAAGTAAAGAAAAATTCACAAAAGTGTTTCCACTCAAATCAAAAAACTAGCTCGCACCTTATATTAGAGTTTGACTTCGTTGACTCCGACAGCAAAACAAAAAAAGAGTTTGTCAACAGTGACGCTACATTTCAAATGTAAACACTGAACTGAAATCCTCAAGTACGTACGTAGTGAAGAAATGATTGAAAAACTGCATAGTAACATGGGTTTAGAACAGGATCGAAATCAATAGAGAGACCTTGACAGTAATGAGTAGCTCGAAACGAACATCCATATCATCACCAACATCATCCGTGGATCATATATATGCACGTGGTGACATGAATGAAATCTGTGCTAGCTATGAAGAAAAAAAACTGTTAAGCCTTAAACAAATTTAAATGCTATTCAAGCAAGAAAAAAAAAATAAATCAGATTTGTTTTTGTGGTTATGCAATGGAAATCATAAAACATGACGTTTTTACAAGTAAGGAACAAGTACGGTAACAAGTAACTATGAACCTTGAAAATGAGGAACAATCAAGAAAAAGTATTTCTAAAAGTAACAGTGCATAAAATATATATCTGTATGAGAGATTGCGATATTTAATGAGAAAATGGGTAAACGATTTTTAGGCTAACGAAGAAGAAAAAAACAGAATTATTTAAACAAAGAATGATTGTAAGTCAAAAACAAAACTTGTCCTTGACTGCGTTATTTAGTGCCACAATAACCGTTTTGATAATATTTAGAGTGGATTATTGCACTGTAATTTCCAATATTATTCAATATTAGATAATGTGTACTTATTCTGTAACGAAAAGAACGCAATATTATTATTATTATCGAAAACAGGCTCTCACAAAAACCGTTACTATATACTAACTTATGCACACACACACACGCAAACAAACACACAATGTAAGTTAAAAAAAATAACCATATTACAACCAAACGGGATCTTCTTTTTTTTAGAAAAAAAAGAGATGCGAAAGTGAGTGAGATTTTTCAAGCAATATATTATATATATATATATTCAGCGTTGATTCTGCTTTTACTTCAAGTGCGTTTCCATCATCATCATCATCATCATCATCATCATCACAACATTATATAGATACTATGATACGATGACATTATTATGGAGTTCACAACAGATTACAATTGTTTCCCTGAGACAAGCATCTTAATCTATGTCGACATGCATAGTCAGGACTTTAAATCAGTTACGGGTTTTACTTAAACATGCAAATATGCAGGGGACTGTATAGATTTATCGACAGTAACCAGGGGGACGCGACGTCGTCGCAGGGGTCAAATAATTTATATAGACAGACGGGAGGAGGAAGGGGAGTATTTGTTGACTCCAAAAACTGTAACGCATTAATTCGGTTGAAATTACAAGTCATGCCTATCTAGATATATATTATATATATATATTGAGATATATATAATATTTACTGTTGATGTGTGTTAACTTTGTTGTGTCAAATTTAAGCTTTGGGCTATATAAAAAATATTATATATATGTTCTGAAATATTGGCAATATATTTTGATTGACAGCAATATACTTGAAAAAGTAAGATCTGCCTCCTTCAACACTTCAATCTATGCAATTATCGAAATATCGACTACCGCAGTTTTAACCCCGATCACACCCCTTATATATATAATTAGCACTGATTACAACTGACTTACAATTTACTGCTAATTAGTGCTTTTCATATAGTATTTATAATGATAGAAAGTGGCATATTATAAAAATACTTTTGAAGAAACAATACATTATATAGCCTTTACTGTTCATTCACACATATTAGCGTAAGTACTTATTATGATTACGTTGAGGAAATATATATTACCTATTTTAAAGTGTAATAATTTAACGTCATTTTTTGGGTTTTTCTCAGCGCAGTTTTGCGTACCGTTTCAAACAACCGACCTTATTTCAGTGTCTCATAAAAATGCTTTAAATAGATAGGATCTTCGTAGCTTTCAATTCATCATATTATACAAAAGTTTATTCTCAGTTTGGGTTTCCGCTGCTCCGCGACATTATATACTGTACGAAAATATTTTGTTAGTTTTTAACCTAGTAGCTATATATGTAATGTTCTAAGGGAAGAAAAAACTGTTCAACAGGAATCGAATGCGCTTATATTATATTTGTTGATTAATTAGTGATTTTGTTGTTTTGTTAAAAATATGCTTCAAAACATCTTCAACAATGTGCAAAGGTTAGTTGCGATTTACTAATCATTTTGAGAGGGGGGAAAATGCTGAAAAATGATATTAGCAAAAATAATAATAAAACGGTAAGCCATACGTGACAGTTTTTTTTGCAGAATCACTCAGAAAAAAAATAAAACTCAATAACACCGTTCATCATCAATCACGTTCACCACAACATTTTTTAAAGTCTGGTGGAAACATGTGTAAAGTTTATACATGTTCTACGTCGATGTAAGGCTGACTGCATGCGTCGATGTATTTAATTAAATGATTTATGATCGCGCAACAACTTTATGCAGACAATTGGTTTTTAATTAGTAGTAAAGCGGAACACTTTGTGGCAATTTTTTGTTTGGCAAGTAGTATATATATAATGATTAACTAATTGTAAGTTTTAACAAAACAAATATAACCCAGTGGAAAATGACAGCTTAAATGTGTTGTTGTATAATTCATATACGTACGCAATTTTACCAGCAATATACATTACATTAATTTGAAATGTTTCGTAAAAAGAAGAAAAAAAATACTAATATATTTTGCTCACACAATTTATTCCCATATTATTGGTTTTCTCGCTTAGGTCGGTAAAACGAACGGAAACATATTCCGCCGATACATACATGGTAGTAGTTTTTTTTTTAATATCAGTTCATAGACTAACATTCTTGCTCTACCTCCATGTCAGTTTATATATATATAGATTAGATAATTTATGCAAAAAAATCAATGTGTTCAAGGCATTTATTTGTTTGAAGTTGCTAGTAAGCCATGCTGTTTTTAGCCAACTCGTCGTGATGTTTTTTTTTTGTATTAGATATGAGATGTAATAGTGTGAAACAACGTTATATCCGTGTGTTATTATAACTCCCTGGTGGTTAATTGAATTTTAATTGTAGTAGAGAAACGGTAGAGAAAAGGAAAAAATTTAAATAACTTGTGTATTATTTTTACCTAGAAAAAAAAATCTTCATTTGAAAAAGGGAACTGTGTGCATGTTAAAATTTATTTCAATGAATGACAATGTGTGATCTCTGTTAGAATATTGAGTTATACTTACTACTAACTTCGCATCAATTTTACTTTTATGCTCAAGCTCTGGGCTTCTTCCCGGATTTACACGTTATATGTTTTAGCAAGCGGTTGTTATTATTTTTACAAAAATATTTTATAAATATTATATAGTATACCTCATAGTTTCTCAGTTTTAATTAGAAATTAGCTCACCCCAAAATCCTTTGAGTTTTCAACCTCAACAGCAGTAGCATCTTTTATCAATAAGCCCACAATATATGCTGATTTGTGTTTAAGTGGTCATATACTACGCAAGTCTTTTTTTAAAAGCTTCTGCAATATGTATACTCCATAAATTTACTGTAAGGATTACTACTCCGTTGTGAAATGATCTACAACTACAGTATATATTTAAATACATAGAGAGAGTGCCTTGTTGTCCCGTCATTTTAAATGTTTCAACTTCCGTGTGTGGACAGGTTCAATGGGTAACATAAAATTGTAAAACGATGCGACGCTTGAACTATAATTTTTATTCAACTCACGGATATCCCGCATTTAATGTTCCAATTATTTACGCACGCACCGTGAGTCTTCCAGTATTGCGATTATTGCGAGTCGGGGAGAGAGGTAGAGTTTTATAGCGTTATGTATGACGTGTAGCAGCGTTTATTATTGCTGTTCCTCTTTCATCTTTATTTTTCCTGTTACCTTTGATCCTGTTCACTAATTTGTAGCATATAATGAACCAATTAACACAAGCGTAAAAACTAGAGCTCTATTATATCTATATAAAATATACTTAAAACAATTATTGTATTGTTAGCGCTGTATTCAATAAGTAAGTATATATATAAGTATATACACATGATATTTCCTTGCCAGGCGATTAAATTTTATGGCCTTTATATTTATGCAAACTTTGGTGAACGTTAAATCCACAAGTCACAATAATAAACTACTAAAGTACTAAATATATTTTAGATGAGTTGTGACACACTAAAAAAAAAACTTTAAGAGGGAAATAGTCGTTAAAGGATTGTAGACTTTTCGCTGTACTTTGAAAGGAAAGAAGTGCATATAAACTCTATACCTTAATGACAATTTGTCATATATTATCTTACTGTTTAAATGAAGGTATCGTATATATATATATATATATATAACGCGCTGGAAAATCCCTGTTGTGAAGTCAACCTTCTCATTTGAAAGTTCTTCACACGACTGCTGCTATGTAATAAACGGTTCATCATCATCATGAGTTATAACGTCATTATTTTTATAAACAGGCAACCAACACATCACATTTAGTGTACCTTTTATTTGCCAAAAAATGGGTTGTTGTTATATTATTTCATCTTATAGTTTTAAATTATATTTGTAGTACGTGATTCTTTTGGGGGAAAAGGGTGAGTCTTTTAATAACGTTCTTCCTTTCTGACGTCTGCCAACGAAATCCTCGCTACTTATTGATAATATTATTTTAATTAATGTCGTTGTCACTCTTGGAATTACAGGGAGGGTTCATAGGTATATATAGAAGAAAAAAAAAATATATATATAGATTATGTTCGCTTTACACAAGCACTGCATATACAATAATACACAAAAACTGAAATAATGTTAAAATATCCAGAAACAGGCTGAATAAGTGATTTGTGACTATCAACACAGAGTCAATACTATGTTATACATAAATGTCAATTACTTACGATGTACTAAAACTGTTGAACAAAACAAAAACCAACCTACAGACAAACTGTTGGATAAGGTGAAGAAGGTGAAAGTTGTTTGAAAATGAGTGGAAAAAATATACTTTGATTTCGTGGTCGACTTATATTATTATTCCATAATATGCAACTGACTGCATTGCATGGACACGAAAATAAGAATCGCAACGTCTTCAGTATCGAAAAAGGAAATGTGTGGTGGCTTCATGCAAGGAATCGTCGCAAATCGTAATAAATCTTCTTGTTCAAAAAGAAAGTGGTCACGGTTGTTAGTGTGTGTACCGCCGTATTGCATACTTTTTTTTGCTCTAGTTGTAAGGTTCTAAAAAATGAATATTATATAAGAAAATTGTAAAATCCTAGAGTAGCTCGCAGACACAGTACATATTGTTGTATTTAAAGAATTATGTTTAGCAAATATTCATGTTCCCCAAAATATGTCGCAATTGTATATTGTAATAATAATACCTAATAATAACATCACAATATAGCCAAATAGGTAGACTTTAAGCTGAGGATTCGTTCGTTATTTATACATTTACATGCATATACACCTATGAAAATATATATATATGTATAATGTAACGTGTGTATGTATGTAATTACAGATTTAGCGCTTGTAAAAAATGTGTATTTGGATGCAAGAAAATACAAAACTCTGATCCGCCTCGTATTCGTTCAGGTTATAAAACGTGGCATCATCTGTATTGTATTGTATCATGTTCTTGACTGTATGTCGTGGGATGTGGATTATTCTTTTCAAAAACACTGAATAAAAACGGTCAGTCGTGTTTTTATTAAAAAAATATCATGTTGTTCAATCCGTGTGGTGTCAATTTTTGTCTTCATATTATGTGCTGACTCCCCCGGCCCCCGACCCGATCCCGATTCCCATGATGATGATGTGGTATAAGATAAAAAAAACCAAAGTCATAATGTTATCATATATCCGTAATCCATATAAAAACTTGAGGAGATGAAATGGGAGAATCCCTCAATCCATCTTCGTTACATTAATCCAGTTACTTTCACTCACGACCGATTTCTTCTTATAGTCTTCTTCTCCAGCATTTTCTTCTTTTTATATTTCTTTTTTTTTCTTTGGTAAATCATCATCCTCGAGTTTCATAGACGCTTCTCATGTATCCCGTGCTTGATCGCTTGCACTCGGCTAAACAAGATCTGCTTTGTTTGTGCAAGGTTCGAACTAGTCCGAGAGGAGAGCACCACGTTATGGTCGTGTCTACCACTTCCAGACTCCTCTTCAACCTGGCTGGATCACATAGGAGGAGGTACTGACACTTACCGCTGTCAACATCATCCAATTTTTATAAGTACATTCACCCTACTGACTGACTGACTCTCGTGTGCTCTACCTACTCATCTCACGTAAGCCAAATTAAGATTACCTGGCTGGGGTGACAACTTGTAAACAGCAGACTACTCCACTATCGTCATCCCACATACTTCCGTTTAACCGAAGACTGAAGAGAGATGAGAGGAGTGGGCATGATATATACGTATTCATCGTCGTACAGAGCCAACCTGCCATCATGGCAGGAAGTGAGTACAAGTTTGCAAAATCGAATGTAAAGTCTTAAAAGTATCCAGTTTGTGCAAAGATGCATATTTTACTACTAGTACTATACAGCCTGCCACAGTAACAGTCGTGCAGTTCCTGTCCTATCACAATAACAAGATTGCTCTCTGCAGATAGTGCAGATTGGCAAATTTCACTGACTTAAGACTTATTGTGCTCATTGTAGTGTCACAGATTGCGAGACTTACATATTGCAATACACTCTCCGTCTCCGTCTTCTCATGTGTACTGACTTATATAAAGTTACAAATTCCTGGTACCCGCTGCTGCCGCCGCGGTGAACCCGATAAATCCGTCGAGATCCGCTTAAAGTTCCTAGAAAAGGGAGATTGAAAGGTAAGATTTAAATTCAGCACTCGTATTTCCCTTTCCAAAAATTGCAAAAAAAAATCTTTTCTCTCCTCGTCCTCAGCTTCAGCTTCAGAGCCTAAACCCATATCATATCATTTCATCGTGGAGGAGTCGAGTCATACAATCATTTCATCTTTTATCCTTTCGGATTTAAAAATCCCTTTACACACAGCATTATTACATCAAGTTTTTTTTTGCAAATCTGTAATCTGCATGCCTGTGCTTTATTATGGTTACATGCAAATAAAAAGCCCAATATCTCAAATTCTCAAATTGCCACAGGTTCTGTCACTTCCAAGAAATTCGCCAACTGATAATATATCTTTCCCCACTCCACTCTCTCTCTACTACAATTATATTCCCCTTAATCTACATGTGACACTGAACTTGGGTTTTTTGGCATGATAATTTGACAACAATCCTATGTACAATGTACATGACATGTGTTGTACTGCTGGGGTGACGGGTGACTGTTATCGGTCAAAGTTTACGTTCTCGTTTTTTTTTCCTTTTCTTCTCCTATTATCAAAAGGATCGGACACATCGTGTAGTTGGTGTTTATTGAATGAAATTATATACAATAACAAATTCTGCTAGTCCCTCACTCAAGCATTTAGAAAAAAAGACACGTTTTCATGGGCTTGGTACCGCACCGGCATCGTTCACATGTTTTCGGCACGAAATTATTTCACACAAAATTCTTCCCTTTTTGTTTGAATTATTTATAATTCTTCATGTCCCTTCGGAGGAAAATGGAAATTCCATTTATTGCGATATGTTACATGAATCAATTACATTCATGAGAAGAGTCCCACGACGGCGACGACGACGACGACGACTACGACGAAGCCCAAAAGCTCATATACATATTTTGCAAGAAAATTCTAGTGAATGCACCAAAAAGAGCAGCGTTTTACACCAGTCGTATAGTCGTCGTCAACAACCACTCAAGCTCCCAGCCAAAAAAAAAATCCCCGTATACAGTTACCTGAGTTTTACCATGTTGTTATGTTGTTGCTCTTTTCTCGGACAATGCAATTTTGAAAAGTTGATCCTTTGTTGCTAATGCTCACTCCTCTTCTGCAACATCATAAATTTCCAAGTGTAAATCCTTTAAACTTGTTGTTTCACCGTGAAATAAAAAATTCGTAAAAAAACAAAAATAACGAGAGAAGCATAATGTTCTCGTAGCCCGAATACCAGTGGAAAGACTCACGATCTGAATACACACATATCTGCTCAGAGAAAAAACAATTTTTTTAGGGTGGGGAGCCAAACATCTTTTGAGTGTACACAGGTAAAATATTTATTGTACCTTTCCGTGCGCAATGAAGTCCGTGCCGGTACCGTAAAATGATGATGATTATTATACTCTAACTACATAATATGCATATATACTTTTTGCAAATGTATTCTTCCCTGACAATCATAGAAAACAAAAAAGTGCCTAGATTTGCATATCCACTGCCAATTTCTAGCATGTGGTTATAAACAACCATGGACGATGGATGTGGCACGAACGAAGGCTATATACCTGATGATGATGATGATATGTTTCTATATCGACAAAAGACGAGACATTTTTAGTGTATATCAAAGGTGTCGCTGTAAATTTCAGAGGAAAACGGCGATGTGGGATTGTTCACACTTTTGTGGTCTTAGCAGCAGCAGACTTGAAGTTCTTTTGCGATGAAGTGCTCAAGTTGGTTTTTAGGCATGTCCTCCTCGTAAATGTTGGGTATATGGGGATATTGGTTGTGAAAAATGGTTTCAACTTTGAGTACGACGACGACGACGACGAGTCACTGATTACTCATCATCATTGTAAACGTCATTTTAATGGAGTATATTGGCAATGACGACGATGGGATGGGTTGGTGCCTTGGTGCACACGCATAACAGATCACTTACGCTCATGATACCCATTCAGGTTGGGTGGATGGATGATGGGGATTCGATGAATGGAGAAGAAAAACGGGACGGTGGTGGTGGTGGTGGTGCGGCGAGCGAATCCAAGTTGCTAATTGAATGATGCTTTAGTAGCCACAGCGGCACCTTGCCGTGATCAATACTCTGAGGATATATATGATGAGAGGGAGCGACACAAAAATGATAATAGAAAATATAAGGTTTTTATAGTCACGACGTATATTTCTTTAGAGGGGACTGTAGGAATTGCACACACGTACGGGAGTGTTATCCACATGCATAATTTTCTGCGCGGTATGACAACCAACTCTGCAATTTTCAGTGGGAGTCTCTCAATGTTTGACTTCTATTAGCACAAAAAATTCATTAAACCATCTATCAGTTAACTGTGCGGTAAGCCATTTAGAGAGGAATATTACGTTGTCGTGAGCCCAGGCAGGAGAAGTACATCATGGGTGATCCAGCCGAAACTAATATGTGTAACTTGACCTAGCAGCGGTGTAAATGCGGTTGGGAAGGTAATGCATACGAAATGACTTTGCAAATTAATTGTCTTCCTATCAACGTTCGATGCATGACTACATTTTCGGAAGGAGGGATGATGGTAATAAACTTGATTTCTGCAAGAGATCAGAGAGGACCGTCAAAAGCATAATAAAGATTTAATGATGACCATCTGGATTGCTGGCTGCAAATGCAAGTCTGTAAATCACAAGGTAAAGAAAAGCCATATAAAATGTTTGCTAAAAGTTGATAGTGAACACTTGGTTGGTTGGGCAATGGATAGTCCTAATATGTATTTTTACGTCGTGCGTACGACAATTTAATATCGAAAATGATTATGGCGATTCGTTGAAATGCGATTCCGGTTATTTAATACGCGCATTTCCATGGTTGCAAAAATGTTAAAAAGTTGAGTGAAATTTCCAATCGTTTCCGAATTGGGGAAATCTGTTGGGTAGCCGACGTTTTCTTTGCCCACATGGTTATTTTAGGGAGGACGGTTTTGAATTTCATATGGAACTCAATTCAATTGTGCAGCTGCATTGAATTAAGAACAATTTAAAAAAATTATGGCATTTTGCCAACATGGAAATCCATTGTATTAAATGTTTCCTTTTGTTGATTTGTATTTGTAGTTAATTGCAATTTAAAGTATTTTGTTGGAAAGTGGATAAATGAACAGGAATATCATACCGAACCTTGGTACATCTTGGCAGATTGTGTTATATGGATTGGTAGTAGATAAATCTACAGGAAAATCATACCGAACCTTGATTGGTATTATGGGAGGTCAATCGAGTATTTTCAATTATCTGACAATTTCACGAAAAGATTCACAACTATCAGTTGAAGCCTGCCACGGCAATTTGTCGAGTGTAACTCGCTAACACCTCACCACTCGTATTTATACCCACAGGGAAATTTAGGTAGCTCCGACAATTGCTTGGGAAAAAGCCAAAAATACATTAATGCTATTAAACAATAGACATTTCTACGGAATTAACTCCAATTAAATAATATTTTTGACGACCAGCCAGCTTTCAAGCATGGCGCATGGCCATTGTTATCAACCCAGGAAAAAAAATTCTAAAAGTAGTCATCATCATCATCATCATAGGTGTCCATCGTTCATCCAAAATTCCATTAAAGCCGTTCTTTTCATTACGTATTACGTCCCGGAGAAACGGCAAACAATCAACATTGTTTGTGGACACAGAAAATCATTGGATTTTAGTAGTTGACAAGAAAGGCTAAAAAAGCCAGATCATTTCCTTTTTGAATTGCAATTGCAAATAGTTAGTTGCAACATGTTAACCCATATCAACTGTCAGCTATTAATGCATCCCTTCATTAATGCAACTAAAAAAAATCCCTTTTCCATGCACAGATCATCTGATCCTGATTACTATCAGAGGATTGAAAAATGCAACGGATGTATATCACGAACGAAGGCTCATTTCAACAGAATGTTCAACCACTGACTTCCTCTTCATCTGCGCAGCGTTTCAATTGCAAGAATGAGTTGATGAGATAAACGCGTGCCTTTGCTATATAGTTCTTCCCTCGGGTAAAATCCAAAACTAGGTCCTCGTCGATCTTAACTCTTCAAGATTCACGTATAAATAGGTATTCTTTAAAAAAAAATCTTTTTAGTAATCATAATCTCACTTCGCCGACGAGCTGTTTATGATGTCATCTTACAAAGAAGAATAATACAATATAATTCTTTCCTTTACAGGGAAATATAATAAGTATTCATGCCTACAGTTACAATAAAAAAGAGTCTCCCATTTAGCTTGTAGAAATTAAGCCACTCATCCACATACATTTATTACATTTTATTTCTAATAATAATATTCAAAAGGTAAAGTTAGCCTACTGTCGGCGTGACACTGTGAATAGAGGTGGCATCATATTATAATGACATACTAGACTAGCACACTTTCTTTTCATTTTTTTTTTTAAATAACTGCTCCTTGTTGCCGTGCCTCTTGTGGTGATGATGATGAGCAACAGCACCATTGACACTAACAATAATAAGGATAACGCCATGAAGAGGGTTGTTTTCTTTAGTTAATTTTTCATTCGCAGCACGTGACGTGAAGTGTATATATTATGATGTCAACGAAAATTGTTGGGTCGTGGTGAGCATTAGAACAGAAGATGACGACGGTAAGATGAGAAGTGCAAGGATCAGCCAAATTGTTCCTTTTGTCAACTGATTCACTTACAATATAAGTCTTATCTTACAGGGAAAAACAGCTTGTCAGCATGGACACCTAAGCAGCACAATGACAATATCTGTTTTTTAACGATTGAATTAGTCTACTGACCCATCCCAACCTATTTAATTGAGTAAGGAACTGCAAATTACTGTGTGGCTAACGTGAAATGAAGGAAGTGCAAGAATAGAGTTTTGATTGATCATTTTTTGATCAATAACGCTTGTGGTGGAGTAGATTGTGTGTGGTAGTAATCAATCTGAAGAATGGAATTGATTATGCATTGGCAAACTTCCTTCCTGCAAAACAAAACGTATTAAATACAAACAGCATTTCCCCCGGAATAATAGAAATATCGGACGTATGTGTCTAATCATTATTACAGGTTATTTCGCTAATGCAACATATATACCACCACCACAATTACCACAAAAGCAAAACAACTTTTTTTTTTCTTTTTTGGATTTTTTTCATCTCATGCCATGCATGATGCATCACACACAAGCCATGTACGTATCTAATATGTTTCATTTATTTGCAAACTAATGAGGCAAGCAAGACATTTCCGAAAACATTCTTTGAGGTCTTAATTAGAGACCATGGTTTTACAAGTCACGCATTTCACATGACATTTGACTTTTTCAGAATAACAAAATGATTTAAACATATATGCTGGCATTTTTTTAGGTGAAAGCAAGTGGAAACTTTTAACGAGGATTCCTTTATATATATATTCCTCTATCGAACCACACACACTTGATGCTCTAGTTTTTCCCCTTTTGTACCTTTGATTAAAAAACAGACCAAAGCGTCAACACTCAATACTACCCATTGTCGACTTGTTTTCTATAAAAATTGTAAATATTTTTCTCTGTGGCTAGAGGATTTATACCTAAACAAAGACGAAGAAAAACCAAAAAAATACAAAAAAAAAATGTTTGAAGGTACGCAAATTCATTATGCTCCAAACTTTCATAATCATCATATAATCACACATTTACACTCACTCCACCATCCCATAAAAGAGGCAAAGAGGAATCCCGTCAGTTCACCTGCCTACAACGTGGACGCGACTGTTGACAATGTAAATTAGTTCAATCTGAAAATTACACTGGTTGTATGTGTATGTAATAATAATAGGGCAATCATCTTATTTCTTTTTACAGTTCGTGTTGGTCCTTGCCAACAGAAATTTGATTCCTTTTTTAAATGACCATTTTACAGCGCAGGTGTCACAAGCGAAACATTTGTTTTTACAGCTTCACGTCAAACGGCCAGACACTTGAGGCTTTTGTGACGTGTAAATCAAAGAAAAAGTTATGAGAATGAGAATGTGATAAAGAGGGTAATAATGTCGAGACATCCCCTTCATCAAAATCATATATATATGCGTTTTTATACTACTCTCTCAGTCAGTCAGTCAGTCAGTCAGGTCTACTCGCCCTTTCTTGAAAGGTAAAAAATGTGAGCTAGCTCCTCTAGTCCTTTTCTGACCTCACGTAAGTGTCCCTGTGGTGAGAGTCACGGGAGTCAACGAGAAAAAAATACTTTGGTAAGACTGAAAACAAAATGGCATGGGTCGTCATTGTCATTATTTACAACCTTAGTTACAGCACATTGAGCATTATTATTATTACACATTCATGATCAGTAGATATTATGTATCAATGTCCCAAAACGGTTGTTGAGCTAACAGCTTTCAAATTATGTTGCTATGAGATGAGTGAGAGGTGAGGGAGGTAAAAGTAGGTATACGCATAGCAAGAGTTGTGTTGTGATTATTATGATGGCAACTTTTTTTTATGAATTATATGACGATCCACGCATTTATTAATAAAAAAGAAGATACCTATTGCATGTAGTACATAGTTACTTTACATCAGAGAATCTTGACCCTGGTAATAACGCAACGCACACACACACACACACACACACACACAAATATAATAAAAATTGATTTACAAGGTGTTTCTTGTTGCTTTGTCCGTTTTCTTTTAAAGCTCTTCTTCGAAATATTCGATATGCTCACCTTTAGGCAGACTATATTTGGAGGGAGAGCAAATGGATGGATTATTATTACACGGAGAGTATAACTTGTTTATAAAACATTATATTCTAATGGTGTAACTCCAACTCCAACCAATCCCCAATCTAGTACAAACTGCTAGAAGACTCTAGAGCCGAGGAGTTGAATTAAAATGATAAATGAGGTTGTGACGAGGTATAGTACGTATGTATGTACGTATATATATAAGATTGCACTTCCACAGTTGAAAAAGTGACGCCAGTTGTTGCGACTCCATGAAAGGAATTGTAATTCTTGACGGTTGGCAGTTTAATTGAAGTTAATCAAATCTTGATGAACATTCGCTTCCACACCACCGTACTACTTTTTTTCGCAACAGAGTCTAATTTATAATAAGCTGGTAATGAGGCTCATCTTCGTCTTTGTAGTCAGTTTAGGGGATTTCGGCAGCATAGAACATTGTGCAGTTGGTAAATAAATTGTTGATGAGTGTGATGGCGAATGAGCAAAGACTAAAAAGAACCTTGTCCCTTGTCCACCACGCTATTATATAACATATTAAATGCTAAAACTCTCTCTACAAAGTGCATCTTGCATTCAACTTGTCTGTCCTGAAACTATCATATTTTTTTCTATTTTCTTGCCTGTCCTAAAACACACATGGGACACCTCGAAAAATTTGAGCGATTGTGGGGTGTTTTTTTTGTAATCATTTCAAGGCAGAGAAATGAATCCTTCTTGGTGAAATTAAATATGTGCAAATGTTTGTAATAACTCTTTCCTCATGTGTATTTTATAACACACGATGCAACGCAGTAATGCTCCACAAAAACAACATGGTGGTTCTGGGATGCGCCAACTAGCCAGCTATTAAATATGTAACTTTTTTGTATGAATTGTCGTAACTTATGTCACTTTTCCCTTTTCTTTTTTCTGTTTTTTAATTAAAACCACAGTTGAAATTTTATCACTTCCCCCTTTCCACAACTTGCATTAAAACAGGTGTAATAATGCTGGCATCACATTATCATAATTACAATAGGAAAATTCAAATGATACTACTGCTATTATCCTCTTCAAATATCACTGACTCTAAGGCAAAACAAGCTTGTTACTGCTAAAAGAAGAGTTTTTTTATTTAAAAAAGCATCATCGATAATAATAATGTCTCCAGGTAAGAAACCATTATGAGTTTTTTTGCTCTTTCTTTCAACAGATTATACATTTTTTCACTTTTTCTCCTCTAAATTTGAGTAGAAACTTGAGAGGGGTAGGAAAAGTAGTTGTTAGTAAAGTGGTTCATTTACATGGCTCATACAAATTACAAAATTTTTCGCTGGAAGCCAAATACGCCAAAGAGTTTAGAAATGTACACAGAGGAATTTTACACACAAACGCAACAACCCTCTCGTTGCTGCTTTTTATCACGTGTGAGGACGTGGGCAAGTGTGGAGAGCAAGCAAACTTAATGCAAAAAAATGTTACAACATTTGCAAAAATCAGCAGTAAATAGCAACAGCATTTATTTTTAAAATGAGTGTTGAATTATCTGTTGACGTCTTTGAAAAACTTCTCTCACCTTGAGCCATCTCCTTAGGCAACTACTCATATCATATATTTTTATAAGACGTTTTTGCAAGAAAAAGTAAAGGGTCCTCAAGACCCAAGTACACACACTGTGCAGTGGTTGGATTAGAGAGAGAGAGAGAGAGAGCACACAAATATTATGAGCGTCCGTATCATTTTTTTCCCCTGTGCAAAATGTGGGAATGGGAATATAGTCGTGTGCTAATGTTTGTTTGTTTGTGCATGGACGCGCGGTGAACAAGGAATAACGATACACACACGGTTCGTATAAATTACCACCATAATAAATAATATTGTTTACGTGCCGCGACGAAACACTATCCCATTTTACGTGAGTTGTTGTGCGCTGCTAGCCCAAAATCCCAATCGAAATGGTCTACTAGACGTCGCGTCGTCGTCATCATGTAATCATACTACTAAATAGTGGAAACATGCATTCTTGGAGTGGATGATTCTTATTTTCAGAGATGTTGTTTTGTTGGTTGGATGTGTGCAATGTCATCAAGTTAGTACGAGCAGAAGTCATTAAATGGGATGAAGAGTGTGCTCACCACACGGTGCGGTAGTGGTCACTAGTGGACACTACGTATATGTATCAAATTATTATCTGCATTATTATTTGCATATTATTTCGTACATCTCTCGCGAATCGAATTCTCACAACTTTCTATAGTTTTCCTCCGAAAAGGAGAACTACCTAAGTATGTACTGTATCCAGTCCTCTTTTTCCCCCTGGAGCATGCTAGAAGAATGGTGAAACTCCGAAAAGTATATGGCGTTGAAATTTGGTAGGGCTGAGTTATGAGAATGATGCTCAGAATGGTGATGGGATTGAAAATACACAAGTCTACAATAAGTTTTTTAGTTGTTTGTTCTTTGTCAAAGAAAAAAGTTTGCTCGAGTTTGCAAAAAGTTGTAACCAGAAGTAATCATAATCAGAAAAAGTTGGCATTTCCGAACTTTTACAGTCAATAAGTGTAGAAAACGGGAAAAATGAAGTTTTGCACGAGGCAGTGAGTGACATCTAAAACAAAGCAGTTGTACCTGAATACCCCATCTGAAAAACAATTACTTAATTAAACAATTAATAAGGAGAATAATATTATAAGGATGTTGATGGTGCTCGACTGGAGCAAGGTTTTATAACCAGTATGGGGATACATACAAGCACAGTATGTAATTAAGTTAAAATAAAACAAGTTTGGCGTAACTGGGTATAATTTCTGTAGCAAATACGAGATCTGCGCTTGACAAGTCAGTCAGCATCGGCATCGTCAGTCAGTCAATGCGTAATTTATAAAACATATTTGTCGAGAATTGAAAATAATGGAATGCAAATACAATTTACGACCCATTGTTTGTACGCGTACCGAGAATTCCGACAAAAATTCCCTGTGGGATTTGTTTGACCCGTTTTTCCGCAACTATAAATTGAGAAGGTTTCCGCCACTCTGGTTTCATTCGTCAGCCGGTTGTCGGTTACTTGTGATTTTGTGATATTGCGACTTGAAGTAAAGCAAATTTTTGGTTCCTGGTGAATATCACTGTTTGATTAGTGGATTAAATGTACAGGAGTTCGATATTAACTTGATTGAAACGGTTCCCCATGAAACTTGAATGGAAACACAAAAACAAAGCTCATCTTCAGTAAAAATCGATGAAAATTCAGAAATAAACGACAATTTAAATTTTTTCAAGAATTCAACCTAGTAACCTCTTAACGTTTAGCGATGATACAATTTTCCTTATTATTTTTATCGCTTGTCTCTAGCTTATTTGAATGTATGACCTATTTTGCATTGTCTAAATTTGGTGGTATGCCATAACCAATTCAGTTTAAATAGAAATGTGGGCACAAGCCGTACGGGTATGAAATATAGATCCCTGTTTGTTTTATTGTTAGAGTGCCGCGTCAATTATGTCATCCTTCCTAGAAGTTTTACTATTCAAATGCAAATTCAATTAGACATCTAATTGCTAGTTGCTCATTCAGTTATCTTTATCGTTATAATTGACAGGTTACAAAAAATCAAGAGGGAGGATGAAAACTTTTTCGGTGTATTTGCACGCTGGCTGACAATAGAGCTCAAAATGTCAATTGGATTTTGCTGGAAATAATGTGGAATGCAGCGTCTGAATACCACATCATAACTTTTTGTACGTGCCTAGTGCCTGCTTCCCCCCACTTTTTTTTACAAAAATCCTTTAATGTAATTTTGATTACGAATGCTCTAGCCGTACAATTTTTGCAATAATATTTGAATGTATCCAGCAAAAATCACTGTACCTCGTTAAAGTCAGCATCCAATTACAACGGAAATATACTTATAGCATCATCTACTCTGCTCGCTCCAAAAAAGCGATACACGCGATGATGCAACTTTGGAGCTTTTGAACTCTCTATATCTCTGTCATCTGAACAGAGACAGGAGATAGAATGTGGTAGTACATGCTAATGAAATTGAGCCAGCTTCACTGCACACATCCCCTATAAAAGTAGTCCTTCTCTGACTTCATTTTGATATTATATTACTCTCTGAAATCATATAATTACTTCTGAGTGCCTACCCCTTTTGTCAGAAAGGAAGTGGAGCTTTCCACAGCCACCACATCATTCCATTCCACTCCCAGCTTGCAAATTCTCCAAGTTAATATCTGAAATGATGTCGATGTCGTCGAACAGCATGTCGTTATATTTGAGGGGATAGGGTTACCTTGTCTGGAACCAGTGGAGGAGTGAGGATGATGATGATGATGGCATGATGCACACTAGGTCATATATAAGCGCAGTGAATGCGTATACCCAAATGAAATTAACCGTGCGGACTAGATAATATTATGGAAAAGTCACCGTCACGGCGTCGTCGGCGGTTTCTCTTAATATCCTCATCCTCACAGCCAACCTACAAGAAGACGTGCTAAACTTACTGCGATGATAATGATGGGGGATGTGGCTCGGCGGAGGTTAAGTAAAAGGGAGTAATGTAAAGCGAGACACGATTTTGCCGCAGTTGACAATGAAACCAGGAGTTGTTGACTGTCTAAATAGTTCCTTAATCATAGTTTTGTACGAGTTAATGTTCCAACCATCATTCGTGCCTCTTGCCATCATGCCTCCTCTCTGTCTCTCTCCCTCTCCCAGACCATGGTAGTTAGGATCATCATCATGTCATGAATTTTCATTTTGTTTGCCTGTGTATTTGTCATTCATTATCGTACTTCTCGTGAAAATTCAGTAAAAAGCACTCATTCGCTTGCCAGCATTTTAGTAAGCAAGCCGTTACATGTATCAAATCGCATCTCTCTCTCTCTCTCTCTCTCTCTCTCTCTCTGGCTTCCCCCTTTTTTATGCAAACCATTCATTTCTTCTCTCTTCTCCCAAGTTTGTGTAGACCAGAGTGTGTGCAATTATCCCCAATGTGTAGTTGTGACATGGAGATGTGAATATGAATGAATAATTTGTTTACACAGCTGCGGATATACATAAAACTGGATTACAGTTTAGTACGATTCCTACATTTCCTACTAAAAGTTTCTACTCCAACTGACACTAAAAGTTTCTATATAAACACACAAAGTTAGCGGAAATGTGTTGGATTTCCTGTCATTTCCCATGTCCATTAAGCCTTGTACAGTTTTCTGCACAAGAGCAACAGCACGAAGCATGCTTTTTGTCTGAGCGAGCCCTTTTCCTCCGTCCGTGCATTTGCGACTAGAAGGATTTTGATGGCGATGATGATGATGATGATGATGATGGTGACGTGAAGAAAGAGCATCTCTCCTCTCGAACAGGAGCGGTAGTCGTAGTATTTGGAGTAGAAAAGGGACCAAAAACGGAAACCAGTGCAAACATGGATTTTTTGTTGTTGCCGTACGATTTTAGCATTAAAAATGTTTTCAACAGGGAAAACCATGTCACATATATATGCGTGTATACATTCATTAAATGGCTGCAATAATATGTGCCCTTATAGTGCCCAGGGATGGTATAATTTGTCAGTGTTTCGCCAGCTGGGAAACTAGAAGGTGTGTAAGTACAGATTCCACTTTTGTTGTATCTGGCAAGGCGTGGAAGTAATGGACGTCCATTTAATATTCAATGTGTCTTTTGTTCACAAGTAAATACAGCCTAACACTTGATCTCCTTCCCTAAAATGGCGTTCTTAAGTAACAAAACCATTCTCACCACTACTGAAACTCCATTAAGAAATGAGTGACAACCCAATATTGGCGAGATTGTAGCAACGCAACGCAACGGGCACACAGCACAGTGCTTCTCGGTGCAAGTGGCAGCAACCGCAGAATGATGACAAAGATCTCTTTTAAGGATGATGGGATGAAGCCAAATGTATTTTTTGAATTATAAGTGAATTGTGGGTGGGTTGTCTTCGTCGTCCTTTCATCGAGACACGGCTTTTTGCAGTTTCGCCGAATAATTACTGTTTGTTAATGAAGCCGCCCTCATTACTCCACTTAATGGTAATCCCGTTAAAAAACTAGGAGCGAGATGGTTCCTCTCTGGCTGGCCGCACGTAACCAATGCTAATCTATTCTTACTCTAATTCTGAAATGGACACCGCCGCACTCTAAGCACACTGATGCTGCTGCTGGTGGGCAGAATGCACTTGTTTGAATTTTTTCTAGATTTTTATGCCATAAGCTTGTAACAAATTCCTAGGGGAAAAATCCGCTTGTTTGTGACTATGCCGACGACGAAACTAAACATTATCCTCCTTTTTCCACTAAAAAAAGAAGTTAAGGGAGACGTAGGTATTTTTTATACTCGTGTCTCCCCTTAGGAGATACCGAAACTTGGGCTTTTTTACTTGAGTTTCATCATGAAAACAAAAACGGGCCATTTTGGAGTCCAGTCTCAAAAATATTATTATTGTCTTGCGGGGATTCATGATACACGACATTCAACCATTGGAATTCCCATTGTAGACGATGCGATAGTGCCCACTGCTGCAGAACACCTCACCAGCCACTAATATCCCAACAACACGTAATGATTAAAGATCATCAAGTTGCCACTACGGAGTTTATAAATAACATACAGTCACGGACCACTCTTTCCTCCTCTACCCCCTTTTCTCATGGTTCTCATCTAAAAAAAGAGTAATTTTATAAGGTTAGACGAGAGTACAAGAAGAAGACGCCGATTTTTATATCACAATTTCATCCAATTCTCCATCCACATCCCCTTATTTTTAACCAACGTATTATCCTATATGAATCTTGTGACAGATTGGTTTCAGGGTGTTGTTGTTGTTGCAGGTGCATTACTAATTCTATTCACATTTATGTAATACGATAGATATGTGCAATACAGCTATTTACATGCAGACTAGTTTGCAATAGGTAAAAGTTACTCTGAGTAAAAAAAAAGAGCGAGTGAGTGAACACCCATGTGCATACAGGAATTTTTGTGGCCCTTGAGGCAATCTTCGTCAGAATGGTATTGAGTTTTAAGCCCTCGTCGTCGTAGTCTCATCAGCTCCTCAATGTACAAATGTACACATTAAATCTGACTGAGTGAGACGACAGGACGGCTAATGAATGAATATTGCTTTTTAGCTTTTTACTCTCTCACAGAGACGACGTGCATAATAACAAGTTTCGATACATCAGGATCTCCCTTGCACCGGTCGTAAAGTATGTTGACCGTCAGCGTCAGCAAGAGGAAAAAAAGTACAAGTATTGATTTGGCTAAAATACGTAGTAATAATAAGTAACCACGGAGGAAGATCAGAGGGATTACCAATTCCCTTTGAATCATTTCCTGTAGAGAAATATGTATGGTGATCTCTTAACAGGGATGAGGATGAGCAAGTGGTGTAACGGGATCGACAACTTTTTTTTACGACAGATAACTTTTCATTTCATTACGTAACCGGGGTACACCACCACCACGTACACCTGTTTTTGATACTGCCGGAGCAGTGGGTACAACTCATTTTGCACTTTTATCTTGGTAGTCATCAGAGTCATCACCATCACCACCGGAACGACAACCAGTATAGAATTTTTTTTGTGCTGGATTTTCTTTGAGTATCATCATCACTCCACACCCGTGATTTTTTTGCCTGATTAGATCAAGTAGGATTTCTTTCGAAGAGTCGAGTGGAGTGGATGTATAATTAACGGGAAGAGTTATTGAGTGTCATGGCATGGTTTGTGGAAGTGACTCTCTGACTGCATTGGGTTTATTACTCGGTCTGTTTTATGATGGTAATCCAAAATGAGCAGGTTTTCGAGAGAGGGAGAAAGAGATAGAGAGAGAGAAAAATACTACAGGAAGTGGCATAGCAGTCTTAAGTGAGACACGAGTGGTTTGCACAGCATTTCAAGGATTTACCCTTTTTTGTGATTGACAGGCAAACTGATCGAAATTTGCTGTGTCGCATTTAGATTCGAAAAACAGACATGAGATCACTCGCTCCTTTTATTGGCTGTAAAAAAATGTCATCAGTTTTTGCCAACGTTGTTGACCGTGAGCTAACCTCGCTCTGGAGATTCCTATGGTGTTTACGACATTTCAGATTTCAGCAGCAGCAGCCCTTTCGAGTTTTCCATCTTTTCAATCTCACAACCACAATGCCAGTTGTCACTCATGTTAATTGAATGGTTCCTTCTCGGCTTCCGAATGGAGGTACTCCGGGTTGCAAATGTAGTAGAATAAAATGCACATTTTATGCGGTTGTTATTACACAGGCTTGGACTTGTGGAAATCTGGAGTGTGCCTATGAAGACAAGTGACAATCACAGTTTTCTCGTTTGACCTCCACTTTTCCCCACTTGTCGAAATGAAGGAAATGTATATCCTCCAAACTGCAGCAAATAATGGTTTAATGTATACAGACCTTAAACTGGTGTCTGTCTGCCTGCTCTCCGTTCATTATGATAATTTGTGGATATGACACCACTTTTGGATGGCGACTTTTTACGACATTTAGTGAATATATATGAAAGTTTTGCAAGCAAAAAAAACGTGCTGAAAAAGTCTCTCTCTCTCTGATCTATTTTCCTTTTGTAATAACGTAATAAACAGTGTGGTGGTGCCTGTGAGAGGAGTAATCTGTAATATAATACTTTATATATCTGCTCTTTTTTCGTTGAAAATAAAAACGAACAACCCCATGTCCACATAAATTCACGTACGTTACCTACATTTTTTTTTATTTTTCAGCAATATAACACACGGACGTCATGATATAACATCCCTCTCCGTTGATATAAAATACTACTGATCGCATTTCGCATCGTTAATGCTCAACAGTAAAATACGGTCACGCATGACTAAAGTCCAGGTTGTGGTTTCACACCAGAAATATGACAAAATTCTCGCTTCATGCATCAAATTTTTATTACTCGAAGGATAACAGGCTTGTACCAGATAATGGTTCTCTCGTAACGTGTGATAGTCGAAAAACTGTATAATTTTTCCCTATAGTTTGGATTGGAAAAGGCTCGACCGTATTTTTTTTTATTGTGGGCATGTGTGTGTAAAGGTATTTGTTTGAAAATTATATATTGGACGAAAAAACAGTGTAAATACGTGGATGGAAGATCACATTGCCACATGCAAATTTCAAGATAGTATTCTCCTAGGCGATTTTCCGCCCGTATGCTTTTGGAGGGGTATCCGCCAAACGAGTCTCGCTCACACGTTATATACTACACTACAACAAACTTGACGTTTTATTTTTTGTATCAACAAGCTAAATTGATAATTTGCCAATTACTATAATCTACATGTGTCTATAGGTGGACTCAATTGTCAGGCAGGAATTATTATTCACTTACTAATCAAAAAAAAAATTTGGGATCACCTATTTGGGAAGAAGATATAATATTATTCCCTTGACTTTCAGTATAGATATGAAACTACCACTTTTTATCCTTTGGAGACATGTTACACAATACGGGTAGGTACGAATTTTTTTTCTGGTTCTCTTCTGGTAAACTAGTAGTAGTAGCTTTCAGTCAGACTATCAACTTTTGTTGATATGTGCAAAATAACCTGGATTCTTTTGATCGTCGAAATAATAATAATATGTACCTCTGACAGCGTAGTATCATTGTTTATTCGTGTTACACAAAGCTCTCTGCTATGGACCACCACGCAATATAATTCAAAAGCTGGAAACTGATAGTTGTGTTGCGTTGAGTGCATATTATGTGTTGAATTTTTAATGGACTCTCATTTTACCACAATAATACGTAACCTCCTATATCCAGTAACATGCTTTTTTCGTCTATTGACGTTCCCCAACTACATCATTTTTTGCCATCATCATTTGCATTTGACTGGGGATGGTAAGTCGGTAGTCAAAGTCATGGATCATGATCATGATACTATCCATTTTTTTCGCAACAGTTATACATGATAATAATCCTTCTGACCTTGGATTTATATCTCCAGAAAACGTACATGTTTCAAACATTTGAGAAGGACGGCAGTTAGAAGGGCGACATCCGTATCTGTCATTTTACAACAAGCATTCTCCGACCTTTCCGTACAATTTATTTTGCCCTTCCCAGAAAAAAAAACTCTTTTTATGAAAAGATTACATTAAAGCATAAATTGCTGCGGTTTTACGGCTGTATCTATCCCACTTGAAATTCGTTTCACATAATGTTATGATGGATTGAAGCCCGTTCTGGGTCAGGGATGAAGGGAATTTCGCATCAGAGGAATCTGACTGACTGTTGCAGGAATCCACTGAAACAAGTTTCTTTTTGCTAGGTAAGCAATTTAAAGGAGGAAAATGTACGCCGTGGATGACAATATCACTTAAGTAATGCTTTATTTAAAAAAAGGAAGGGAATTTTCCCTATCCAAACTGAAAAAAATGCCAATCCAATCTATTCAAAAGTGTCTGTATACAAGAAAAAAAGTCGCTAGCAACTTTCCAACATCGTACTTATGAAATAACATTGAATCGGAAAATCTAGTTGTGGACATAGGAGGAGAGCCTTCAACGTATTAGCAACCCTCTCCCTGTAATAACGTCAATGGAACAACTCAACTTTCACATGCATCAAACTTTTATGTAAAAACTTGCAAATAATGCTAGAGGGAGGCAAGGGGGACATTCTTTTTATCCCCTGCTACAAAAAAATCCTATAATAATAATGGAGTACGAGGAAAACGAGTGCCAGCCATATCAAGAGGAAAAATAACACAAACTTGAATTACATTAGTGTGTGTAAGAGGAAACAACGGGATCCTCTTTAAAGTTTTGTTCTCCTTTTCCTCCTCAAAGTTATAAATGAGTGGTAGTGCATCTTTTTACGCTTTATACGTACGTATGTCGAGTCGAGGACATGTTTACTTACACGGGACAAACAGTCCACACAGCCCAGCAATCACGTACGTAGCTCAGCTCAGCTACTATTCAAACAAAGGAGAAAATAATTTGAGCTTGTTATCAACTTGCTTACAGCGTATGTATGCTCTTCTGACTGAAGGATGTTACATTACATGTGTGTACCTTGCACATTCCACACGAAGACCCGTAAACAGAACCCTGCGCTAATTAAAACCTGGCTCAGATTCCCTTTCATCGTATCGTCCTCGTCGTCGTTCATCGTCTCGGGGCAGTTACAGGGAATATGACTTGTTTGGCAAGTCAGTGGAATCACACAGGTTCACTTCACTTCGCTACCCCGTTGTTGGGGAAGATGAAGCTTCCGGAAAGAGACTTTTGCAAACAGTTCACAACCTTCCTCCTGATAAATAAATAGCTAGGGAGTTCCTATGATGAGAAGCCCAGTATCTTTGTCAGCTTTTGCTACCTGACTACTCCTCGGCTTACCTTTTGCCATCATGATCATCATACCACACACTTTCACATAATGTATTTCACATCAAACTTTTTTTTCCATCTCAGCCTACTAGTCAGTCCACTTTTCCATGCATATTCGCCAATTAAAGGAGAAGGTGGGTAACAATAACGATATAATATGCTTTAGGTAATCATATATATTGTTTGAGAACGAGAGGGAAATATCATCATGTGCTTGCCCCTCTGGTTCAATTGGAAAGGTTATTGAAGTTTACTTGTTGATGCGCTAGACAGCTCAAATATGGTGGTGATGGTAACAGGTAGGTTACTACTACTTACTACATAATATAGTGAAAAAATAGTCATGTTTTATTGATGCTTGAAATCAACCCTCTCTGTAAGTAAGTATAATACATTTTTATTGTCATTATCGTTATACGCCGGAGTTGTTGAGAGCGAGAAAGGGGAAAATGAAGTTGGCGAGGAAAAATTGCATTATTATTATGATCGATGAAAGAAGCAATAAGTTTTCCTCTCGTCTCCTCGACTAATGTCATTTACCGTAAAAAAATCCTTAGCTCTATACACGTTACTACCTCCGCTCTGACTCTTCTTCTAACCCTTTAACAATATTTACATAAATATGAAATATGATTTAATATTCCATTATTGAGTGTTATATTATAGCCGGTAGTGAATAAGTGTTGAAAAGTGGCTTATTTTCTGCGGGGAGGAATACAAAAAGGGCAAAATGGCAAATTCCGAATTGATACAAAAAAACAGAGAGAGAGAGAGAGAGAGAGAGAGAGAGAGACTTTCTAGAGAAAAGCTCAAGCTATCAGATATATTTTAACTACGTAGTAACTGTCTGTAAAAATGGAATCAGGAGGTTCTCATTAAATTGCTCTCTGCTGAATAGAGTCACTCCAAACTCAGTTTCACTTTACGACCCTCTGCCACTTCCCATTTCTGCAGAATGCAAGAAGACTTTTAGAAATAAAATGAGATGATAAAGTACACACTCGGGTTTTATAACCACTTTGAATATCCCAAGCTGATTCTATGAACGACGAATCGCACACAAGACAAAAAAAAACGCTGAGAAAATGGGAGAGTGACCTCGGCGTTGGGGGATAAAATCGTTAATTTGGACGAAATTTTTTGGAGCTCAAATCTGCTCCTTAATTTTAAATAAAAAATAAAATACTGCTGTTTTATTAGCATATATCATTTTCTAACGAACTGTAAAGTAGGGTCGATTAGCATACATTACGTTTTTCCATGTGAGAAGTACGCAACGCAACACTACACTACATCCCGTCATCCCGTCGTCGTAGTCATCATCATATCATGAGCTTGATAATAATACTGTTGCATTTTACAGGATTTTTTCTGCTCACCCGAGAGCCTCCTCTAATGCCACTACTGCGACTGCTGCGAATGAAAATATGAAATGAAGAGTAGAGTTATCCGGCGATATGTATCCATAAACATACGTAAAGTTAATAGGGTTAGGGCACATATAAGTATGAAATACCAAGATGACGCGGTGTGTAAGTCACTCACTCACTCACTTGTTGATTGTTTTAAAAGAGGGTAAATAAGTAGGGTCGTTTGTTTGTTGGATTTTAACAAATCATTTCCTCTCCTACTTCATTTTCATCATCCAATTGTGTACATTCCACTTGCTCTCCATGAATGACGTTGAGGCCACTCTGGGGTCGGCAACCGAGTCGAGAATGGCCACATGTGAAAATACTTATATATATATATATATAACAATGTAGCTAATAAACGCAAACACAATGGAGAACTCTAGTCATTTAACAACCAGCCCCGTCATTTATTCCCTTCTCGTCAAAAATGAGCTTTAATACAGAGAAATTTTTGTATAATATTTTAGTACATGCATGCATCCCATCCAGCTTGTACGATGAATAGTGACACTGGCACTACTTGTTAACTTTTATTTGGCCTGTAAAAGTTTACAAGTTTAACTGTGCCAATTTATAGCATTCTCCCAGTTAATCTAGCTTCTTTATATACATAAAATATTAAGCATTCCTCCTGCGCTGCATTATAACAATCTTGTAATACTTACTTGAGTGTACATTGTATCCACACAGTGGATTAGATCTGATTTAAAGTCTTTCTCAAAGCCATTCAAGCCGCGGTTGTTGTAAGAATAGCCTCCATTATGTCGTGCTCTTGTCAAGGACCGCCGCAGAAAAAAAATCGGGGTGGACGTGAAAGAGGTAAAATGATACGGAATTAGATGAGAGCGCATATACACAAGGCACAATGTACCTTTGCGAATACAATGACTTGGTGAAAAACTCAGACGGAGGCCACACATTGACCCTTCCTCCAAGTAAACTTTCATCTTCTTCATTTCTTCTCTCCGACGACGCTCCGGTTCATTACATCATATATGTTTTTTTTTCGTGGCGGATGGACTGCGCTGCTAGTAGTAGTGCATGTACATCAGCAAACTTTATCTTATTTCTCAATCCCCATATATAGTAAAAAGTGTAGAGTTCATCTCGGCTTTAGAATTGTTGTGTCCGACCGAGAGCTATATCAAATCCAGGGGAGAGCTCTTTTCAGCCTCGTCCCATGCAGATATCTCTTTTTCGATGATGATGAGAATGTAAATGTGTTTTCAAATGAGATTCTGTCTCGGTCACTCAGGATCATCAGCAGGTGGACTCATCCTCTTTGGATTCCCGTTTGCCATTTCATCGTAACGCTGTTGATGAAACTTTATAGTCGCATCAGCAGACGAAATGGATATATATAGGATCAGCAACAGCAGCAGCAGCAGACAGACAGACGAAATAAATGCATAAACCAATAGAGGAGGAAATGTTTAATATGAAATACAAAGCTACTAGAAAAATGCTATCATCTTGTAATATATATGCACAGCCTACAGCAACTAATCTGCATCCCTCTCATTCCTCGTCGCCTTTCTGCAACAATACAATAATAACAGAAGAAGAAGAAGAAGAAGAAGTGGAAGACGTTAAGATTTTTATTGTTGCATTAGATTGAATTATTGTAGTTACTGTTAGCCCTACACGGTTGAATGGTGAACGCAAATAGAGTGCAGAGGCTGCACCACCCGAAAATAAAAAAAATTGTAAATACGGTATTGATTCTATTCAAACCTTTATTTAACTTTTTGATTATTTCCTCCTCAATCTTGATCCGCATCACGGACACCAAGCACCACCATTTACAGGGTTGATGATAAGAGACGAGGCCCACAAAATTCAGTCATCATCATCATCGTCCATCCACCCATCCCCACGATCAATACTTTTGGGGCAGTGAGTAGTTGATCAAGCAACTGAAAGAAAACATATATATATACTTATATACACACATTTTGGTAAGCAGTGGTTTATACGATTCCGTGTATAATTTGAGATAGCGTGTGAGCGATTACCCAAAACTATAGATTATCATTTTCCCCTTGACCGTCATCCATGAAAAGTTTTGCATGCGTCAGGTTTCTCATCATTTTCATCGACATGTTATATCTCTACTACTACCTTTCCACTCTCCACAGCTCTGTGGGCTCAGAGAACTCCGAAGACTGATTGTGAGAGCTAGTCAGGCATTCAAAGGAGCGGAGACGACGGTGATTCATTGCCTTCACAATGATTCCTCTAGAGTCCGCGAAGCCAACCCAAGATTTACTGTTCCAATCACACATTTAATGAATAATAGCGTGTAGGCATAATATTTTCTTCTAGTGTGTGTGCATAACGTATTCTGCTCTGTTGGCTAGGCAGGTAGGTATTCAGCATTCATAGAAAACACAAAAAAATATGTATAAACGATAAGATGTGGTGGTGGTGGTAGTTGTAGTAGTAGTAGTACTAGTAGTAGCCCTGCTTTTACTTGCTAACAAAGACATAAACAACATATCGCAGCAAAAATCGTGAATGAATATAAAAAAATCCACATTTTTTTCCTTCTCTCTCCTTTTCCCCGTCATTTAACACATCTCCACAGCCAAAAAAAATCGTTGTGGTCAACCCGACAAAAAAGTTAAAAAAAAAAAAAAAAGAATTATTATATGCTATCAAGTTATGACCTGTCCTCCTGTCCAGTTTGGTTTGATGTGCGTATACTAAAACATTCGTTTTTTTCAGTAAATAGAAAGATCAGAATATATTTATATGTGAATTCTGAAGAAAGAAAATAAAGGTTTGGATTGATTAGTCAGGAAATGATATGAGGGGTAGGTAGGTATATGGATACTATTAAACTACAGAGAGTTGAAGACAACGAGCTCTTCCTCATTACTACAAAATGCGTTCTTTATGAGACAAACAGTGTTGTTGTGGAGCAGGAGGACTAGCTATGCATGGCTGGCAAAAAAATGCGTTGCGTTGAGAGGGTCGCTCTATATGACACACAATGAATTGTTGTTGAGTAATTTGACTTTATGTTGTGCGATGTTTTGTTACGATGTGTGAATCTACATGTGTATCCTGTACGATATACTTTTTTTTTCTCTCGCTTGAACAATGACAAAAAATAAACTCGTTTTCATTTAACTAGCCAGAAAATCTCTGAGTTATTTAACTTTATTGGGGAGTACTCCCTACATCACCACCACCACCACCACCATCAACCACCACCACACTAAAAGCTTGAATTACCGAGAGAGCCAAAGAAGAACTTCATTTGTTTCACTCCAATTCGATTGATGATGATGATTTACACACATCTCTCTCCATATCTCCATATACACATACAAACAGGCTGTGATCACTGTTGCAAATATGTGAAGACACACATCAAGAGTGTTTTTAGTTTTAGTCAAGAGCTCTAGATCCAGTTTGAAATTCATCAGAGGAAAAGCGTGCACAGGCCTACACAGTAGTAAAGAGGAACGTCGTCGTCGTGGGTTGAGTGGAGCAAAATGGAATTTTAAACCCCTCTACAAGCCTCTTCACTCTGGGCAAGGCACACACACACAGACACAGAGACTTGGACGCGGAGCAAGAGGAAGAAGGAACTGGGATGAAAATGCAAAATTAATAATTATATTGTTCACACAGTTGTAATGTAATATGCTCTCGCAATCTATGAAAAATCAACATCTTGGCGACGCACGATGATATCTGCTCAAACAAAAGTATTGTTCCATATGAATGAGGGAGGAGGGGGGAAGGGGAGGTGTGTGCTGTTTCATAATATGCGACCTCGCAAAGCAACCGTTGCAAAAGTCTGCCGCAACACATTCCACAGTAAGAAACAAGAAGAAGAAGAAGAAGAGGACATGTAGAGAAAGAAATGCCGGTAGGAAGGAAATCCTTGAGTTCACCGTTGACACTCGCATAATATTATTATATATATTCTCCTGTTTTAAGTCTGTGATTTAATCACGCACGCACAGCAGATAAAATTTATGATGTATACATGCATAAATACATCATAAATCAACTATTATATCATCATACGTGCAAACAATTAGTCGAGGGTGGAAGCTGTCGCCAGTCGCCACAACATTTTTCTTCTCCCTGCATGATTTTTGGGCTGTATTAAAAAGCAAGTAGAAGAAAAAGGGAAAAAGCCTGCCTACATGATTTTTTTTTCTTCTTTTATAGCGTGTATACAAGTGGTAGTGTTCAGCAGAGTGCAGCAGTCTGTTGCTACTCTGGTAATTTTTACCTCCTCGAGGCTACCGCTGGGGCACTAATTATCCTGAAACTTGTGCTTTGTTTTCGTAAGAAAGTTTTTGTTTCTGAGAGGAGACTTATATAATAATATAATATGTATAACGTAGTAGGTAGTATTTTGATAGGATCAAAATGGTTCGTACGTGCATATATGTATAAAGAAGGAATGATTCTATCTTAAAAAGATTTTATTCACATGTACTCCTACTTTAACTACTAACTGCCTATATAATGTTGTGGCTGGTATTTCCTTTGTCTTTGTTTTGAAAATTTTTAAGACAAGTTATTCGGCCATATAATATTGATGACTTTTGTGTGTGTGGAAGTGTGATATGCATATGTATTTCCCTTTTTATCTCCGCCGTGGTCATATTCACGGATACATGTAGAGAGCACATAGACATTTCTACTCTTGTTCCTCAAGTCAATACCACACATTTTAAGGGGAACAATGCTAAGCATTTTTTCTTCTCAAATGGTGTTGTGTTAATTTGATCGTGACTGTAATAAGCAACAGTTGCAGAAAGTCAATTGCATTAACAATTACAGCATTTTTGCAGTCAGTTGAGAAATGGGATTTGCATTGTTTCAAAAGGAGAAAAAAAAATACGCTGCTAATTATCCCTGACATTTGATGATGAGACAATAACAGAGAAAATGATACTATTACATTATAGAAACGTTCACTACCATCACCTTTTTTATATCTTTACACAAATTTCTTTTATTTTAAATAACCTAAAAAGAAGTCATCTCCATCCCGGGATATGAAAATGGACGCCAAATAAATGTGCACGTAGGTAGGTAGGTAGAGCTATCCGACGACGAAGCGAAGGATGGTCGCTGTTGATAAAAATTTTTAGCAAGCAAGCAAAGGGAGACGACGACGGGTGCACTTTTTTCTGTCTAAATGTTGTCGTAATAATATACACAGTCATACAGTCACTCGACATGTTTTTTTTCCTTTATTGACTTTTGTATTTACAAGGAATTCTAGCTTCTTTTGAGGAGCTCACACGATGTGATGGCAAACAAAGTTACAAAATCTCACCTTACTTGTCGTTCATTTCGCATATCTTTCAACATGCTCTAATCATTTTCCCCCTGTCGTGGACAGAAAAGGAATGGAAAAAATTACCCTATTTATTTGCAATGACGGTATAATAATTTCGCTTTTTTGGTGACTTGAACTGAATTGCGAAGTGTTTGGAAGGGTAAAAAGCTATGGTGGCTTTTTTTTTTTTTTTTTTNAATAATTTCGCTTTTTTGGTGACTTGAACTGAATTGCGAAGTGTTTGGAAGGGTAAAAAGCTATGGTGGCTTTATTTATTTTTTTTTTTGAATAGCCTTTAGTTTGGTTCTGGTTCTGGTTCTGGTAGGGTTGACGTCGCTCTTGAAATGTGTTTTCAAGGGATGGTGTAAAAAGTGTCACGAATACCCAGATTATTTGTTTACTCTTGCGGACACACGGGCTGGCTTCCCAGCTAATCAAACTCTGAATGGGTGTGGGGAAGCGAATGCGAATGTCGCTGAAAGATTGAGCGTTGGTTATACGCTATATATGAAATGAGGAATTTAAAGGATCTTTTATCACACAGCAGCATATATATATATAAAATCCTCCTCCTACGTGGGATTTTCTAGGTTTGCTGTATACCCAGTTGTCGCACATTGCATATAAAACGCTCTCATAAATTCAATACGGATTAGACTAGACCCCATTGAAGCTGCAAATCTAAACCTGAAACTATAATCAAGAAAAACCTTCACTTTCTTTAAGCGTTTATTGTATAAGGGCATTAATGAAGAAATGTGATAGCGTGTAGGTACCGCAGGAGCAGGCAGGCAGGCGTCGCGTGAATATGGATTAGGAAAGTGTGCAGTGAACATTTTGATCTGAAATTTGCCACGTTTCACAATCACAGATTTTCGTCATTTATTGTCAACCTTGCTCACTGTTATCGTGTTTAGTACACACCATGTCTTCTCACACTTGTGTGCCACTTGAAGAGACGGGATTCGACGAGCAATGTCACCCTTTTCCTCCTCGTTCCTCTTGTTAGTGAAGAGCTGCTTTGTTAAGGAAATCGCTATTCGCAAAATAAGGTGTCCACTATCAGAAAATGACGCTCACAGATCGACATATCATATATCTCCTCCTTTTATTAGTGTCTCCTATCTACTGCGCGACCCTTTCCTATTACCCACCACCAACCAACTAATTCCATAACCGAAGACAAACTAGCTGGTGCCAGAGAGCAAGCAGAATGAGAGGTGTTTGTAATCTATCCCTACAAAAGAGATGTACCTGTCTGGGATTTTTTTTTTCGTTCAAGTTGAATAACAAACAGGGTGATTTGTGAGAAACCAAACGAGAATCTGGATACGCATGAACCTGCTTTCGAGAGGATCCCCTTATTTGGCAACTTGCTACCAGCTACAGTAGGCTTGAAATGAAAGATTGACTTTAGAAGAAAACCTTCTCAGCCTTCTCCTTTTTCTTCGACGTTCTTCTGGCTGGAGCTGGCCGTATCAACTTGTCCAAGTTGGAGCCTCTTGACCTCTTCTTCTCACATTGGCACGTGCATATCTCCCGATGTGGCCAGCGCAGTGTCTTCTCTCACTATTTAAATGAGAGGCAATAATGGCTGTTCTCAAACCACGAGAGTTTTTTTTGGATGGGATACCATATTCCCAAAAGGGATGATGATGGAGAGTTTGAAGAACTCTTTTGAAAAGAAAGCTCGTCTTTTTGTCAAGCTTTTCGTATTTTTTTTGGTAACAAATATTCATTTTTTGTATTATTAAGGAAATACTTAAGTGCGTGCAGAATATATGAGAAAGCGTACGCTTTTTTGGGGGGAGTGTGGATAACCATTCTAGGAACCAACGTTTCACTTGATCCGAAAGTGGTGGGGTTGAGAGAGCAATTTGTAAGTTGACTTAAAGGTAAAGGGCAAATTAAAGAACAAAGTAGACAGGGGAATTACAGACAGGTGTGTGCGCATCCAAAATATATATATATATATATTCCATAATTTCCTAGACTTTCCTTTTCAGAACAGAATTTTATAATCGCGCTGTAAAACGTTTAATTACAAGGAGGAATGAGTAATCTTGGCAGATTACCATGAGGCCTAATATGGCTTGAGTATTGATTACTAATCAACACTGTGTGCGCACTGGTGTTCGTATCGGATTGCTATTTGCGTCAATCAAGAGGTAGCAGCCCAGTGGTTGTTGCTTATCTATCCGCTGCTGGCAAACAAAAGAAAAACGACTTTGTAATAAAAGGTTTAATATTGAGAGTTGAGAGTGGATAAAAATCGGAGGTTAAAACACTCGACGTCGTTTCTCTTTATACAGCACACACAATTGTGTTTGCAGTGGGAATGAAAGGGTTATAAATTTAGATTGCTTTCATTTGGTATTACCCGTCCAGCAAATTAGTTGTCCATTTAACCATCCCACAAACTCTCAACGACAACGACATATTCGAGCTTGCGGCACACACGGGTACACTTTAGTAAACGAGCCCAAAAAAAACCCCAAAAGCCAATGGTTTATATATGGCCGGCGAACCAATTTAGTGTTTTAGGTTTTTGAAAGCAGTGCCGCATTTCTTCCCCGAAATGCATTTTTGATTGGAAGGTTTTTCCTCTCGGTCGTCATATTAGGCAGTCCTTATTGTTCCTTGGAGAGCACAAAAAAATAATGAATGGTTGCCAAAATAAACAGATATGGTATACATTACTTGTTGGCAGATGAGAATATTCATGAAAAAAAATGTGAATCGTTTTACTGCGCGAGCTTGTTAGTGTAAAAGCGTGGTGTGATGTGGGTTTCCACACTGGAAATATTCATAACACATAACTTGCTCCAGGGGACGAAGGCAGCAACACGCCTATTCTTTATAGCTCAGCGAAATAACGCTTTTCAGCAATAATGCTATATAGACTGTGGTGGATGGAGCAGCATCAGGAAGCAAAGTATTTCCATTGATGATGGTTTTGTCTTTTTCTCTCTCTCTCTCTCTCGCTCTCTTCTCTTCTCTACGAAACTTGATGCACAATTTTACCATCCCAGCAGCGCAGTAACACATGCATGCTGCGAATAAATGCAAATTCCGCATATTATCGTTTCACTTTTACAAGACCACCCATCCACCAAGAAAATTTCTGCATCACCACCACCGCGATTAATGTTCTCTGGAGTTGAAGTATGCACGCGGTGTGCAAGCAAAATCCCATATCCAGTTGCAATGAGTAGAGCGTCGTGGATGATCGTATACTACGTATGTAGGAGTAAAGTAGGAACACATTTCATTAGCATTTTAGTTGGATGGAAGATGGAATGTTCGCAACAACCGCCGCCGCCGCAGTTACACTTTTACAATCGGGAACCACAAATCTGGCTAATTGGTTTTGCATAACTTTCACAGAATATGGAATTACATTAGGCGGAAAATGAACTGAAAAATTTATTTGTTTGTGTAAACAAAACCATATCTAATAGAAACACGATGAGGTTGTGTGGGACTAATAACGGAGATAGTGCAAGCAAGAGTCGCGTCTGCAGCGACTGTTTTGGAGAAATACTATCAAGAAATTTATCCTCCTCACATGAGAGCCTTCTTCTCTACTAAACATGCTCATGTTTTTGTGTGTACGCATGAAATAACTGTCCCAGAATGATTGACGTTGATAACCTTACGGAAAACTCGTGGGAGTGTGGCATCCTCTTCTGAAAAGTAGGAAATTGGCATTTTGAGGAACAACTATACATATACGCCTGCTTTTCAAATAAATATTATCCATTATAGCAAATTTAATTCAAGTTTTGAGTAGGCAGGATAATTTACATGGCATGGGCCGTCATCGTAAATATTGAATCAAAACAAGATTATACGTTGATTAACAGTGAAAACTAACACAAACATGACTACACAACTATTTACCACTCAATAGTACTTACCTACCTATATTTCGTCTTGTTATAAAGTTAGCTATGCATGCAGCCACATATGAGCCAAGTTTCTCAAAGCATGTTTTCCTATCATTATTATTTTTCAAAAGTTGGCTTTTAACCTTCAGCTAATACCCCATATTATACAATCAGCAATTGAGTGAATTTGGGGGGGAACGTAGTAGCTATATACTTGCACTGCTCCTCCTCTCCTACTACAAAATCTATTTTCTTACTCCAAAAAACGGAAATTGCGTCGAATAGGTAGAGGAGTGGCAGGGGAACGTGTTGATATGCCATGGTTTATATAACTCCTGTGCTTTCCCCTTTCTCTGAAAATACACCATTTTTCCCATGAAGCAATACGTTATTATGAGTAGTATTAGTATTGCCAGTGTGTACGTTTTTCAGCCGTTTACGTTAAGCCAGAAATTCAGAGTTGCGGACAAAGGGGTATTTTATATACCTTTTTTTTGAGCCTATATGCATGTGAGTGAGTTTTCATCCCGAAAAAAAAAACTTTCGATCTGTATGCGGAAAAATAATGCAGGTTTACCTATCTCCCTTTTGTATCTCAGATATGCGATTTTTTTTTTGGTTTTTTACTCTATCCATTTGGATTTTCGATAACCTCATATATGCTTCGTCGTCCTCGTCCCCTTGTCTCATTTATCTGTGGGAGATACTATGTGCTCTGGCTGGCTCTGACTGTGCAGCTTGCACTGTTGCACCACCACCACCGCCGAATAATGAGTATTTGCACGACGACGACGACGTATAGAAAAACTGAATTTGTAAAATTAGCGATAATCCGAGGAGTTGGAGATAAACTCCGCCTTGAGCAAAAGTGTAATTTTTGTGAGCTGTTTGTGGTGCCTGTTTAAGGGAGATCCAAGTTCATTGTACTCATAAAAATAGCAAATCACACATAACATGTTGATGGCAATCGTCAATAAAACTAGGGTGGTGCTCTTTCCTTCATTTAGATCAGTCAATTCCATTCCTTCGCTGTTCGTTCGGTCTACTCTTTCCTTTTGCCTGTTCACGACTGTTTTGGCTGGGCTGCAGAGAGAGAGAGAGAGAGAGAGAGAGAGAGAGAGAGGTTTGATTAGGAATGACACATGTTGGTTGACTGCTTGATACCTCGAAGGGAGTCCTAACGAAATTACGCAATCATAAATCACCCCCAACGAAATGCATTTGAAGTGATGCAAAGGAAAATGCTAATGTGGAATTCTTTTGAAATACTAATACTCTCGAGGTGGATTTTTCTTTGGGATTTATTTGCATAATTGGGATGAGTGCAGCAGGTAAGTATAAAAGCAGAGAGAGCCATATATTGATATAGTCAGGTATAGTATCATTATATGATGGCTCCTCCACATCAACTAACCGATTTTTCCTCTTCATGCACATCCAATTTGAAAACGCCAACTTCCCCGTTTCATTCATCTCGCTCAGTTGCTTGCAAAGGTCAGTCGGTGTGTAATTTTGCCGGAGGGAAAAGGGAGCCAATGTCTAACATAAAATATATGAATGCGAATATTTCTCTTCTTTTTTTCGTGCTCAACAAATTACTGACGCTGGCGAGAAATGTCATCATGCATGATTTTTATGGGAGTAATATAAGCCACAAATAGGTGTTAAAATCTCATTAAATGGTTGATTACTTTTAAGTAGGAAAAAACTATGGTCATGATAATATGCAGATATACGGGCTTCTTGTTGTGTTTCCACCGGTTCCCCCCACTCGCTCAAGGTCCATTAAGTTTTCGCTGGGAGCTAAAGGGTGTACTTAAGAAATGGACAGCATGGTTAGTATATTATCCAGCTGTATAATCCCACTCTTGAAATCCTCCACGCTCCGCACTCCGTACACACACACACACACACACACAACTTTTGTGAAAGTTTTGGTGGTGGGTAACAACTCCACACTTTCAAGATGATTGCCATTTCACGCTTGTTTTCCTCCTCTCATATCTAAACTTTATGGGATTTTTGGATGTGCTTTTAAACACGCTCGTAAATTTTAGAAATAACTTGGAGTTGAGTTGTAAGTGGGAATTTATCGAGTAATGAATTACAAGGGGGTTTCCATTTATTTCATTTCGTTTGATGTTTTATGAGTTGTTGTATCTACGAGAGACTTTGCTCTGTCTCGGCTACGTGGGAAACGGGAGGATATTATTATATCCTTTGCTATAATGTTGATGTGGCTGCCGCGAATGCTGTGGCTGTGAATAAAATGATGATGAAGAAGATGATGATGATGATGATGCTTAGCCTTCATAAGACGGTGGAGCTATAACCTTCAGTGTCATTTCAGGTATTGGTATATCTGTCGATGAAATGAGTGATTAGTTGAGCCCTGAGATTTATACCGATTTCAATCGCGGTTTGTTTGTACAAGACTTATCGACATGTAGGATCTGTCTTGCTTTCATTCTGCGTGATAAATCAGTGTGTTGAATGACAAGAAGGCTACAGCAAAACTTGGTCTGGTCTGGCTGGTGGTGCTAATACTTTGCTAGGAAAAGATATTAAGCCCATCTTTGTGCTCGTCGTCGTAAATGAGGGGTGATTAGTTAGTGTCGAGGCATATGGTTATATATCTAGGCATTTTGTGTAGGTAGGGTGGTGGTGGCTCAGTGCTCATCAAAGAATGTTTTTTATCTCCATCCAAACAACTCAGGATTTTTGTTTGTGTTGAGATGAGTTTGAGGAGAGAGCATGGTTTGACAAATTCTATGAGAAATTGGAACGTTTCACTAGACTTAACTTGAAATCGAATTAGTAATTAGGGAAACTGCAAATTTCAGTCGTTTTTTTGTGTAGTATCATATCCACTTGAGCAATTAGTCGGATATTATGTTTCGACGTCAACCCGAGTCACGACACACTCCTTTGGAATTATATCATTTCATTAGAGTAGTAGCAGGAATAGGAGGATAGTCGTTATGGTTTTAACGTGTTGAGAAGGATCTTTTTCAGATTGGATTACAATACCTTGTAAAAAACCCCAGCGCGACATAACCCATTGAAATGGACTCGAATGGGAGTAGGAAGTGTGATCCTCTGAAGCTGATACGGCGCTAATGATTTCAGCAAAAATCCTCTTGTAAAACAATAGTCATTCAAAGATCGCTATTAATACACACCGGGCACAAGTTTTTTTATTGAGTAACAAGCCCCACACAACACACTCCAAACCGCATTGATGATGGCTCATGCATCTCTCTGCGGAGTACATGTCAGTATAAAAAGTGGGAATTGTATGAAAACCATTGAGACCACGTAGCGAACGTGTAGTTTAACTTTTTTTTAGATGATAATCTAGTGAATAGCAGCAGCGTGAGCCTTGCTGTTGCTATTGCTATTCTCTCTATTCATCCATTCATAAATCACAGTGTGCGCTGCATTTTTACATAGAAAACTATATGCAAACCCTGTTTCTCATATTATAAATCATGTAATGTGACGCAAGAAGTGAATTATGAAAATGCTGAAAGCTCTAATACTTCCCATTGTCATTTTGCAATAGATGGAAATCGTGGCTTACCTGTACCACTGGTGGTAAATCTCGTGGATGAGCACGGAGACTAACATCATTTAACATCGATTGACCACTCTCAGCAACACTTTTTTGTGTGTGTGGTTATTACCATCCCACACTTGATCATAGTGTCCCTTTATTTCGCAATTTTATATCTGTAAACATTCATCTTTCCGCTGTTTTTCCCCAACCGGCCAACTAGTAGTACTGCTGCGTGTAGTAGTAGTAGTGTGCCACACTGATTGACTGACTGAGGCAACCCTACCAAATGTCATATCACAGTGGTCAATCTTCATTTAAAACTTTTTTTCATTGCAACAGAGAGTCATCAGGTTGTTAAGGGGATGATTAGTGGGAAGAGGAAACAAAAAACCCTTTTTATCTTCCACTTCCTCAACTCTCTGGCTGGAATCTTAAGGACCGTCCGTCCGACGTGCTCCTAGATATATTTTGGATGATTACTTGCTCAACAAAGCAAAAAAAGGGGAAATTACTGGAGTGTGCGGGCTTCAATGGAGTAATAACCAGTGGGAATATTTTATCTGCAGCTGACACTACCTCCAAACACGCCAGAAAGTTCTGGCACATAACCTTAACAAAATAAATCATTCTTTATTCATTGCGTATTAAAGTTTGCATGCATTGCTCATTGCTCCCTCAAATAAAAAAAGAACTCTCTCGCCTACTTACCCTTTGTAACACTAACATGGTTTCCCTGTCTTCTTGAGAAAGTAGTGAGAGAAAAAGGGCAAGACTAAGCTGCTGCTACTGCTGCTATGCTACCTCCTCTCTAGCTGCTAGACATCCTGAGACGGTTACTTTCGGTAGCAGATGTTTACGTGTCTGAGCACAAAAAATAGTGGAAAGGAAATCTGCGGGCCGGTGGAATAAAGCCCGATTTTAATGGGAAATAGGTACGTATTTACACAAGACTGCACCTTCTCGCGAATAAAAAAAACCGGCTGAAGTTGGCGTGGTGATGGTGGCAACATGGAGGAAAAGGGGGCTTACGGAGAAAATGCAGTTAAGCGGCGAAGACGTTGACGTTAAGCAGCCAAAGCTGAGCTGACAGCCAACATGGTCGTGTATGTGGAGCATGGCTAATCTAGAAGACAATGCCTTTAAGACAAACTATAAATTCAATATGTGGGAATCGATGAACGGGATGAAAAGGCTATTATTGGAATGAGCGTAATCCCTTAGCCCGGCCGTTGAAGGGAAACGAAATATTGAGATAAAGTGGGAAGGGAGGAGGTGGTGGGGGAAGGGGAGGGGAGGGGGAACGTGAACCATTTCCATTTTCAACCTTTAGCCATTATTCTCCTTTTCCACTTGAATTACCTCTACCATTAGCTGCTCACAGTTGGGTGAAGCCACTTCGACGAGCGAAGCTAAGTGAAAAGACCGTTTTGACTGTTTTGACTGTGTTGAGACAAAAAGGGGCTGCAAACAGTGTCACCAATGTGGTGTGGGCAGGGTATTAAAGCCATTTGCAAATATTTGATAGAACCCATTTTGAATGCTAATTATAAGTGAGAGTTTTCTCATTTCCTAAAAAATGATCTCTCTTTCTTTCCTGCCTTTTATGTGCACATTTATAAGCAGTCTCGTAGTCGTAGGTTTGGTGAGATTTTGGAGGAAATGCATAGCACGGCCTCGTCGCCGTCGTCGTCGTCGAGTACCGAGAGAGTTGTTTCTGCAGAGGAGGAGGATTTGTTTTTGCTTTTTTGAATTTTTAAAAGAAAATCAAAAGGAAATCAGGAAGAGGTTTGGCGTAGTGGTTAGTACACATCCCAAACCAGGATGTTTTTTTTTCGTGTTGCGATGAGTTGCATGTTTTAATTTTAATCACTAATCATGGCTCTCCTACTTCGATCAAGGGAATGTTGTTACAAAATACGAAAAATGATCTTTGTTACGCATTTTTTGTAACTTTTGTATGACATACGAGTGTACGAGTGCTGGTTAACACATGCGTGATGTGTGGCGTCTTTCAAGATGTCATGCAATATGAGCCTTTTTGTATTGTCATGTCTAGCTCCGTAAACGAGTTGCACACACTGCACTGCTATGCTGCTCTCCTGAGGAGGAGATGGGACGGCTGCTAAGACAAAAATCTAATTGTAACCTGTAAAACATCATCTTTTGTGAGGCAGACACACTTGACAAAGTGTAATGAACATGTGAGGAAGAAGTGACGTGATGTATGGATGTGATGGAATGACCTTAAGTTCATGCAAAGTCACTCTAGTCTATAACCCCCCACACATATAAATACATTACATAGGGATTATAAAAAAAGCTCAACAATGTGAGCGTGTCCCAACGTTTGCATTAGTTTATTTTAATGGGACTTCAGGTGCAGTCCGCAACCTGTCATTAGTTCGACTAGAGGGGCAGGAGTACTTTCAGTTGCAAAAATAATAATACAAAGGGAGTGAAGGCTGAAGATGGGCTTGAAAGGGATGAGATGTGTCTGCTGACAATGATTACATATTGCGGAATCTTGATGCGTGTGTGTGTGTGTGTGTGCACCCCATAACATTTCTGCTAAATAAAACTGTTTATAAATATAATGTTATTATGAGGTAGCTAGTCCTCTTCCGGAATAGGATGTAAAAAATGGTTGTTCTATACGGACTTTAAGCTCTATCTCAACAACAGGGCTTAGCTATATATATATACTACGCACAGGATTAACCTTCACATCTCATCGAGTTCGGGTGTGAGTACTCACAACCTCATGATATTGTGTACCCAAACTCTCAAGTAAAAAAAATAACAAACAGTGGGGGCTGCTGGTAAACGAAACGAGTGCAAAATCTCAGTTTACTTACATCACCATCACCACCACCAACCATTCCATTCCCCATTATGAAAACACTTTTCTGTAAATCCTCTCGCTCGCACACACAGTTTATATTTTCTGTTTGTAGTCGAGTTAATCACGTTAGATGAGCAGGCTGCTAGCCGGTTTTTTTTGAAGACGTTCTACGTGTAGTACATTTTTTCATCCATTCACTCCTTTTTCTTTCCATTTTTGATCCCATTGAAGCTGACAATGAAGCAAGGAGTGTAATTTGTACCCACTTATTATTATTGCAGAGAATGAGAACGAAAAATAAAATAGTATGCAGAAAACGTATGTACGTCCTGCAGGTATGCCACTCTTATTTTTCCCTTTGTTGCCAGCTTGGATGAATGGAATTCATGCTATCCTCGACCGTGAAATAATTAAATTCACTTTCATTCAGCGAAAAAATAGCAGAGTTGAGTTACATGTGTGTGTGTGTGTGCAGCAGCAGCAGTGCAGTGTTAACATTTGAGAGGGGATAATGCTCGATTGGAGAAGTCATGTGTCGGAAAAGGAGAGGAGATCGACGGAGAGGTGGTGGTGGTGGTGGTGGTGAAGAGAGAAACGGAAAGTAAGGCTTTTCGTATAATATATTAAACTGGCCATTTATTCACATTACCATAGTAATCGTGTGTATTATATATAGGACGATAAAAAATGCAGAAAAAAAAACGAGGATGACGATGACAACGACGTTGATGATGATGACTTGTCGAGGCACTGCCCTTTTGAAAGTTGTAATTTAAAGTTAAATACTTGTCGACTTTTGCTCATCATGTGTGAATGAATATAAATGAGCAGTGAGGCATGCGCAGGTCGTCCGTGTTGCCGAATGCGCTCATATCATCATCATGTCATGCATGAACATGGCACTCGACTAACTCCACAATTGACTCACTTCGACTTCGTCTTCTTCAGTGTGATGAGGAGGATGATGATGATGAATGCGGCGTGTGGGGGAAAAGGTACGCAGGAGATGTTCAGCTCACATGTGTCTTCATTAAGTCTCATATAAAGATTTTTGTAAACGATTCGTTAATTGAATCGTCAACCATCCTCCTTCCATTTCCCCGCCTGGTCCAGGCAGACACAGCACGTTGATTGAGTATAACCATTATTACGTAAGTGTTGTTCGTTCGCAACGTGTATACCTACCTACCTACTTGCAATTACTACGGAAAAAAAGGATCTCATCAAGGAAACCCCATTTAGGCTATGTACTGTTGTTGTAGACTCCAATTCCATCCCGGTTTCCATTATCGCATGTTAGAAAAGTTAGAGAGAGAGAGAGAGAGAGAGAGAGAAAGAAAGAGTCTAGGCTCATTCCAAAGTAGTCGCTCGCCTTCCTTCCCAACAAAATTATTTGTACTACATCTGCAGAAAATTATGTTTCAGTGGATTGAAAAGTATCACCTCGTGCCTCACGAAAATAATACGCAGAGCGAGAATCGAGCATTTAATCAACTCGAGGAGACCTCCAGGGAGTCTAGAAGAGCTGGATGACTGCTCCCATACATAATATTTCCCAAGACACACATTAAATAACTATGAATGTCTTGCCATGTAAGACAACCATCCTGAAAGTTTACGCGGAGATATGCCTAGAGTACTACAACTACCTATCCAGAAAAAAACAACTACATGTTATGTTACACTACACACACTTCCCAGAAGACAAGTTCCATATTCTTTGAGTACATGTAAAGGTTGATTTGCGTGTTGTATTTGTCAGAGAGATGCATAGAAAATGTAGACATGTAGGGAGATATATTCTTGTGGATTTGCATGTTTACGCTGGTAAGTGGATTTAAAGAGGAAACTCTCTGGTGAGTTATAGGGATGCACGCCAAATGTAAAATTAAACACGGTGGATAATAAATGCATGCGGGTGTCATGGCAAAGTGTCATCTTGGAGAAGAAACTCTCGGGGTTCATCTCATCTGACCCTGAGTAACTTTATAACTGAATGAGCCTTTTAAGTGGCACACACAAGAAGAACTGGATATAACCAACCGGGTGCAAATGAATTTCCATAAGTTTCACAACCCATATAATATATACTATCCCGTATTCCCAGAGACTCTTGTGTAGAGTCAGTTTAAGCTTGAAAATTTTCTGGAACGGGAATTTTACTGCATGAATGATGATCCTGATATTCCCTTGTGTATAAATAAAATATTAAATTTATTATCGTGCCCATCCATACCGTCAGAGACGGAGTGTAGTAGTAGCTTAGGTAGGTATATTTTAATGTGTATCCCTGAAAGTAGAATGCAAACAGACACACACACACACACACTATTTGCATAAGCACTCTTTAGACCCAAATTTTCTGAGAGTGTTACACTTTTTCTCTCCAGAAAATCCATTTCTCTAGGTAGACCTCTCCCTTATCAACATGAATCCATCAGAGAGAGAGGGAGAGAGAGAGAGAGATAGAGATAGAGCCAGAAAGAGAGATAGATAGAGAGAGAGGTTTGCCAGGGCAAAACCTTTTTTATGGGAGAATGCACTCATTCTCAGCGACATTTAAACTAGATACGATTTCCATATGTACACCACAAAACAGAGAGAGAGAGAGAGAGAGAGATTTGTTGGATGTGACTGAGTTATGGTGTTATCAGCCTTGAAAATCTGTACTGTATTCTTATGAGACATTCAATTTGAGCGACATGCCACGAATCCTACCCTAATTTTACAATTGCACCGTCACAAATGAAGATGGACATCGTGACATGATACACTATAAAAAGTAACTTATACTAATGGATTCTCATTCAAGTCACTCATGCCCAAGCCTGCTACTGCGATTTTTTTTTATATATGAAACTTTTCACGTTTGTATTATTCGTAAGATATAGGAAAATGGGAGATGGATGTGGTAAACAGAGTCATCATCATCATGATTCTCTTCACTGGCCTACACAAAATTCAGGGAAAAAAATGCGTCGATGAGCGACTTTATGATTTGGATCAATGGGTCTGTCCGTCTGAGTGTGTGGGATGAAATACGGAAAACAACCGAACACAAAATCGTATTAAAAAGACAAGTTGAGTTTAAAAAATGGATATGCCATGCGTGATGGGTTTTAAATTGGTCATAATTTTGCTCAGATATTTGTGAACTAATATTAGCGCGCCTTAATAAACATCCGTTCCATCCAGGTTTATTTTTGATTAGGGATACTACGCCAAGTCAAATGCATGTTGTTGAGTGACACATTTTTACCATGTTTTTGTCGTGAGTTCATTACACACCCCATATTCCATGGAGAATTCCATCATGGACTGGTTTCTGGATTTTTTTCTCATCAAATTCAATGAAATAATTACAATCCTATGACATTCTGGAATCTGGTGGTAATCACACCTTTTCAATATCTTAATTTTCCATTGTGTCTTCAATCCCCACATATTGCTTATAATAAACTAGGTACATACTTTAGGTTTTTTTATCCAAAAAAAAGTATATACGCTACGCTTCCCTTCGCATAAACTATGACGACGCGTGAAACACTCCCACCTCCATCCTACGCGAATATTATTATTATAAATCTGGCGTAATCGTATTTTATATACGTTTCAGACGACGGGCCAAAAGTAATTTCTACATTTTATTGATCAGCTGGATACCAAGCGAATTTGACTGGAATGGGAATGGGGAAGGGAGGCTGCTAATCTCTCCTCTCTTCTGTCCAAATGGCTGAGCTCTTTGAAGGCACTCAACTTTGCCCAAGTTTCCTCACAATGGTAATCAGCATTTTTCAAGCTTTTTCTATAGAAAATGTGTCGCTTTGTCATTTTTTTCTGCAAAAATGGCTTCATCCAGAAATGATAATGAAAACATGAAGTGATTTAGGAAAAATCTAAATTTTTCGTCGGCCAATAATTTACACATTAGAGAGATGACTACCCAAAAAAAATTCCTCTCCAGAGAGATGTGGTTGTTGTGATGCAAATGATTTTTTACGATGTTGCCTTTTATTATTAACTTCAACTTTTATATTTGGTGCTCCAAGCGACAAGAAGCCAAGTTGGCTGCCTCCTTAAAAAAGGATCGCTACATATTAAACCACTTTACAAAATGGACATGCTCTACTTACGTCTACAATAATGAGCATGTTAGGAAGAATATTTGTATAAAAAAAGAACATTTTGTTTGTGTTTTTTGGATATATAAGTAAAAAACTCGAGAGTTTTAAACTTTTTGAGGATGTTGCCAATTCCGATCTTTATTCGTATATATCCAGTTGAGCAACTAGTAATCTTGAATATCGTTAGCAGCAGCAGCAGCAGCAGCACAACAACCTATAACAATGTTGCAATCTTATCGGCAAAGCGAAACTCCAACTTGACTTGAGTGAGTAGCGTATATTATATTATCTTCATTTGGGAAAATCCATAATATATCACTTTTTTATCATGTCGAACTAATGCAACGGGGGTAACTGATGCGCAGCACACCAGCACCCTCATCTCACATTCCATTTTTGAATGACTACCCATTTGCTAAAATCCCAGGGTAACATGAACACTCTACTGATACTTTTTTAATTAGCCATATTGAGTCGGGCTGTGTGTGATCTGATCACTGTAATAAACCCATTCAACTAAAGAGCAGCATGTATTTCTACTTTAGTCTCTGTTGTGCCCTGTGCACAGGCACAGGTATTTTTTTACCTGTTAGTATAACTCACAATAATCAAACGGAAGTACCTTCATATCTCCAATCCGCCTAACACACTTTGTTCAAGGCATGCGCACCTCATTGTCAAAAAATGGAGGAGATACACACCTAGAGCGCGTCATTAAGCCCACAGTCAATACAAAAGATAACATGATGATACCCTCGCTTGCTCGCTACGAAAAGACTTGTGACCCTCATCCCATTTGGAAAAAGGAGGATGCACACATAATACGCGAATTTTATGCAGGCGATTAGGGAGATAGTCCCCGGTTGGGGATTTAGGAAGCCGCCGTTGGCTCATTTGCTTACGGAAGATTTAGGACTCGTCGTATGGTATGGTTGGCAGGTTCGGCTCTCTGGCAGAAGGAAGTTGAGTCTTAAAATCTTACAAGTCGTATGAACTTTTGTATAAAATTTTTGCCGAATATAGATGCACAAAGGCTCCTCAATAAGCTTCATCATCAGAATGATGATGATGATCGAGTATTGCTAGTTATCAGGTTATGGATACAAAGTAGTAAGTAGTAGTAGTAGTAGTAGTATGAATGCGGCAACTGCTCTATCTCAACGATCAACAGAGTCAAAAAAAAAGATGGGTGTTATAGTCGTAACATCCAACATCAGCATAAATACCGACACAAGAGAAGATGATTATTAGTCGCTGCGTCTATTGAGATTATTGAATAGAATAAGTAATAAGGCGCTTTCCTTTCTTCTTCTTCTTTTTTACGTGATGGTGTAACTCTCCACAAGTCCTGGCTCAGATGCCGAGAGGATGAGCTGGGCATAATGGAAATTGTAGTTGGACTTTTTTTCTTCTCCCTGTATGTTTGCCAGTTGAGTTACGACTAAGCAACGTAATACACACAACATACACACGTAAGGTTTCCTGTGTTGTAGAACTAATCTTTCCTCTTGATCTTCATAAATCTGGTTCCCAATCCCAATATAAATGTTTACCTGTGCCCTGTACCACTGCTGTGGTGAGCAGCGGCGAGATGTGTGTTAAAGTAATAATAATAATAATAATAATATGATGATGATCATTGGATAAAATTGTAATTCTGCTTGGGTCTCTGCAGCTGTATGCAAATGTTAAATCTACCTATAAGTGATCCATCAGAAGGAAATATGGAGAGAGAGCTTTATCGAGCCCTTGCCTTGCTTGCCATTCTATAAGAGTTACAAGGTTTTTGACAGATCTCAACTCAACTTTGTTTTCTACCTCGCCTCTCTCTCTCCTCGCTTCCTATTAACTGGGGGACGTTTAGATTGCTGAATTATCAAAGCGTCGCTAAGTGTGTCTCGATAGCACGTTTGAGTTTCTGCCATTTAAACCCCTTTTTTGTGTCTGGCTGGTGATGGAGCTCCCATCAAAACTTCCTATACAATTGCATCGCATCGGCAGAGAATCTGCATTCGCGACACCAACTCGTCCCCTCTTCCCCTCCTCCTGTATTTAAGGTTAGTAGAGAGGAGAATTGTAAATAGTAGGCATTGTCAATTGTTGCTAGATCATCCTCATAGTCATCATTAATAGGGTGATGAGATGGTTTAGACAGGGCTTGGTCTTTTCGACATCCGATAAGTTCTTTTGATAATAATGATCCCAGCGCAGCGCTTTCCTATCTCGGTCTATAGCCCGTGTCCACTACAAACTGACTCACTGAGATGAATACTGAACAGAGAGAAAAGACTTTAACTCATTCCTCTTTTCCGAGTCACTTTTTTATACGCTCAATAATCGGAACACAGTTAGTTACAGTCTAGTGGACAAAGATCTACAGTAAACCATTTTAAAGACAGAGAAAAAAATCTCTTTTCCCTAATCATTCCTCATATATATACGTATATGCTGTTACATTCATTACCTACTAGTACGAGAGTCGAGTGGTGTGTATGTGTGTGTGTGCGTAACCGTGTTACTCTTTTTTTCCACATATGATAGCGGACAGATTGAGAGGAAAAAAATGCACAGTTCCGCATTGACGATGATGCTGCTGCTGATGATTATCCACACAAAGTTACAGTAATCGACGGCAGAAACAAGACTTTTACAGGCAAGAGAGTGACGATATTGGCTTTAAAAATAATGTTGATGATGATGAGCATATATATATATATATATACCCTCGCTCGCCTCGCCTCGTCATCCCATTATATTATGTTGGCTACTGTATAACTGGTGTAGTATGATGAGCTACCTGTACCTGTACCAGTTCAAGTATCCGTTTTGAACAAAAAAAATATCTAGGTGTATCACCATTTGCACGCAGGTATGTCCCCAGTGCAAAACTGATCGGCGTCGTCGTCATCGTCGTCGTGAGTGCAGGCGTGTAAAAAAAGGAAGGAAGGATGAGTGATGTAACACAACGGCAGCACAACGGTCTTTCGTCCATTTCACTAGTTACGTTACTTTACTCCTTATGAAATTATACTATGATGATAATGATGACTGTTCCATGCAGCCAGAGTTCTTTTTTTTCCTACATGCAAGCAAATACTTGCAATAGTTGGGGGAAAATGGTATGATAGCCGAGCGAGTTCCTTTTTTTGTCCTATAGAAACTTGTAGAATGTGCGAAACATGTGAGATAAAAGGGTTTTGAGTTATGCATTTGTAACAATGGAAATAGTGATACTAGACCGTGTACTGGGATAATAGGGGAAAAGTGTATAAAATAGTGACAATAACGATGAAGATAGTGGTTAGTGGTTTTTGGTTGCAGGTTGCACCTCCGCGATTTTTTTTTCACTCATAAAACAGGGACATATAGTGGCATAATAATATATACACAAGGAGTGAGCAGCAGGAGTAAGCGGGCCTGACTGTATCATCATTTTACTTTGTTTTTTTTTGGTATGTCGTCGTGCAGTAGTAGTAGTAGTGGTGTAAGTAAGGCTTGAAGTGGTGAGAGGTCTGCTGGTCTGGTATTATTATTTTTATATACTTATATGGATATGGAATATGGAAGGAAACAAGGCTTTTCATTTTATCTGAGAATTGTTCAGAGAGCACAGACAGAGCTCGTCTTCAGATGTGGTTCAACTCCATGAAAATTGCAATGTTTTTGTCATTCGTTATGGTTGCGTAGATTCACAACTTCCCATTTAACAGAATTCCGCTGCTCCTCTTCTCTTTCCTTCCTTCAACTGTACCACAAGGCAACCGGCCACTACTACTATACCACTTGTTATATACGGGCTGTGACCAACATCCTAATTTTTTTTTTCTCTCCATCTTCGTCCCCCCTCCTCTTCGCTATCCCTATCCCGTCAAACATTTTTTTACTCTTTCTTCATAAATGATGATGATGATGATGATCATATTATGATTGTTGTTGTTTGTTGCCAAGTTCATCATTGCATTTTTTCCTATTGGGCTTTTGTTCTTTGCTGGCTGTGCAGGAGTATTTTGATTCTTTTGTGCTAAGACAAAGCCCATGCTGTGAGAGTCATTTCTCTGGTTGCGCATGAATGCGAAAAGAAGAAATGCCTCGTGGGGATTCTTTTCTATTTATAACCATATTTTGTGCATGTATGTAGCCAGCCAGTCATACATACGACTTCACAAAAAAAACCACTGAAATATGAATAAGGAGAAGTACGCGAGCAAAGGCAGCAGCAGGTATAACATAACTGCAACAAAAAAGATTGTGTCTGTAACATCAGCAGCAGCAGTACAAATGATAGCCTGTCGTTTAGTTGAATTAACAATTACAATGAACCGCAATATGTACAATAACTTCACGATAGAGCCATCAATTAAAATGTGAGCCCTTAGGTGAAAGTGGTATGCGAGATATCACGGATTTTTTTTCTTCGTCGTAACCCTATGCTCATTGGAAACTTGATACTTCAGGTCAAACCTAGCAGCAGCACTTGAATATTTACGCTATCCATAATATCCTCCAAATAAGTACACAACATTTTGTCACAATTAGCGCTTCAAACCATTTTCCATATATTTCCAAGCCAGCAGCAGCAGCAGCAGCAACCGCCGCCACCACCACTTCATCTAAATGAGCAATCAAGCTTATTATATGTTTGTGCAAAATCAGTATTCCTAAATTCCTTCTGCAAACACAACATCAGGTTTCGGTAAAATTCCGCTTCTCTAACCCAGGCTATGTGACTGTTACAGAGTAGAGAGTGTAAAGTAAACAACGGCCAAGTTTCAGACTCCAATCACACTTCACCCAGATAATTTAGATTCCATCAGGACAGTCCAAAATTTTGTAACGTGTGATTAGTTAGACAGGACAGATAAAGTGAGTAAGCCCTAGAAATTAATTCAACCTTGACCAAATCAACCTCATGGATTTTGATCAAGGGTCTCACACACACACACACACACACTTTAACACTCAAACACTCTTGAAGTCTTCAACTGCGTCAATTATCAGCAACAAGTAACAATCAAAGTAATAACATTGATCCAGCCTAGGCCCCAAGCATACATAATGTAATGACGACGCCGTGCGTTTTTGTTGCACATTAGAGTTTTACAAGCCAAACGAAACCCATTCATATATTCATTCACACACATACAAAAAATATAAAAAAAATGCGCATTTTCGTACTTGAATTGTTGTTCAGTTCAGTGTACAAGACGAGAATAGTTTAGATATGCATCCATTATTATATTGGTTTTGATTAATTTGCTCTTGAATCTTTACGCTTGATCTTAATGCTCACAATGGATGTAGTTTTCGCACCAACCAAAAAATCCAACACCTTTTGGCAAAATTCACCCCATTATACACACACTCATAATATAATATTGATTATTAGTGTAGCGCCAGGTCGGTCGACAGAGCAATCAAGTGAAGTTTTTCGCATATAACATTCATTTCATGTGATAATATGTTTTTCTATAAGTGCACTTGGATTGTTGAAGTGTACCTGCCTGCCTGGGTGCATAACATATAAAAACTACTCGCGCCGCCGCGCTGTGTTTTGTTGTGTACCTTCGCTTCGCTAAATAGATTTCATTTTGCGCTAAGGTCATATTTACTACTTCAAAGTGAAACGAAATTCATCGATCATCAATCGAACCACACTTTACTTTTGGTCCCCTCTTAACTGCTAATTACCATTGTGATATTTTATTAAATTGACCCGAGGGCAAGTCACACAGAAAAATCCTTTTCTACACACCGCCTCCCCGTCTGCTGGCTGACAAACCAGTAGAGTACATGACATGTGTGTAAAGCTCCTTTTTTACTCAAGACTACGCAAATAAACGTGCTGGTTTTCGCTCAGATTCGCTCTTGATGTTTGGCAAACAGAAGAGAGAGAAAAAAACGTCGTCCTCCTCAGCATACCACACCACACCACATCGGAAATATTTTGTAACTGGTTACGAAACCCTTTTCCTTGCGGTGGTGCTAGTACACTCGACCAAAATTTTTGCAGTCCTACGGCCCCTGCCTCCCTCCTCTTGCACACAACCTGGCTCTGTGTGTATAATCTTAATGAAAGGCAGAGTACGTGTTAATTTTCATCCTCCTCCTGTGACGACGACGACGACGACGACGACGCTACCCTGCATGAAGGTTAATACACATGGTTGCATGAAGCAGACCGGGAAGATGTAATCAATTTTCCTGAGGCGAGATACAAAAAATGTGGCCCGGTGTGATGCAAATATTTTTTTTTCATTCTTGCTAACATTATGCATTTCAAGTGATGTAACTTGATTATATCATTAACATAGTGGAGACTCTGGCTGCAACAGCCTTCATTTCATTGTTGCATAAAAAATGCGAAATATCCGTTAACACATGCACACTTAAACTGGGGATACTAATACTAGACTTTGCAATAAATGCAGTACGTTTACTAGAAAAAAGTATGTTTGTTAGGGATATAGTAGCAGTCAGTACATACGTACACTCGTCCTTTTTGTGTGTGTCCTAATGATCTTTATCATCATCATTTTCGAAAAGTGTATGTTTAGCAAAATGACTGGGTCATAAAAGCAACCATGTATCTGCAAAAATGAGTATTTCTGTCCTGTTATTATGCTCGAACGGTGATGCTGCTCTGCCACGTTATCCAATCAATGCAATGCTCATATTTTTTGTTGAAAAATCCCAAAACCACATTATTGGACAGTTGTAATTCCCTGATATGGCATTCCTCCACTCAATGAAATCTCAGCACACTTGTTCGACCAAAACCCCTTTTAAAGATGCTTATTGAGCAGAGTTGACATTGTGCCAAAAACGACACGAAATTCCAGTGGAAAAAGATTCTCAAGAGTGTATCGCATCGCCACACGAGTTGCTGTAACAGAGAGCTCATATCAAAAAGGGAGATAAAATGCTTTGTGACTGCAATAAGTCTGCATCATGGCTAACAACACTCACTACCTTTTTGAATATCCGTAACTAGCTGAGAACGAAACGAACCCCAATAAAAAATGCCATTGAAACCCCTGGCACCACTTTAAAAAAAAGATTGCTTAGCGTGCAAAAAGGGTCCCTGTCAATCTCCCAACGACACTCATAACTCTCTACATACTTAAAAACCATTTAATAATCAGGAAAAAGCAGGGACTGCCTCTGTGTGCAAAACGCTCGCTCAGGAGGCTCAGTAGTGGTTGGTTGTGTGTGTGTGAGACGTTTTTTTTTGTTTGTCGTGAAGTGCAACGTGTTTTACGATACAAATCCTGAAACGTTCCTTCTACCCAGCTATTGTCTCAAGAACCGTTAGGAAGTGGACGTGAAGATGAAGGTATTTTTTTCCTCTTGTGACTTAACCACCACACTAGAAAAAGATAATCGCAGGTTCTCCTCTGTAACAGGTAGTTAAGGATTGAGCACAAAGTAGGGCGACATTTTGAGTCCTTGATTTCAGTGACTTTTAAACACTTTATTTAAAATTAGTAATTACCATTAGAAACTGCATACTTTAAAGATATTTATTACGACTAATACTAGTTGCCAACCCTCTTGTAGCCGATTCCCCAGAGGGTTCT